>JAJIBD010023660.1:0-50132 GCA_021461705.1 Cryptotis parvus | reverse complement strand
CAGTCTGACTCTGTAAAGCTCAGGGCCCTTTGGAGTAGTGTCCATGAGATTTTTAGGGGCGGTTCCTATTGAGAAGGAGTTCTTCCAGGACTCACAGGCAGGAAGGAAAGGACCACCGGGGGCCAGATGGATTATGGCACTGAGGTAGGGGAGGGAAAGGTGGCTTACAATTCAGCATGAAAGATCCCAGCAGAAATGTCCACCCACGGGGCCGCCTACCTTAATAGGAAGCAGAGGATCAAAGAGCTTTCCATGCTTAAATCATGTGTATGAAAACCAAAAGTGGGGGGTTATTTTCTTATTTCCCAGGATGGGCTGGTGTCAGAGGGGTCCCTTATGGCCAGCAGGTGGAGTCACAGTGGGTGACAGCTCTTCAGGGTTCCATGTGTGGGGGGGCCTTGGGGGCACAAGAGGTACATGGCCTAGTTCCCTAAAGGAGCTGTTCCTTCCCACCATGCAAAAGAGCTTAAGTAACAAGGTCCCGATATAAGAAGACTTTGGTCTCCTAAGTGGAGCGCTACGTTTCCAGCCTGTTGTTGATTTGTTCCAGAAGAGAGGGGGCAAGTCATCACGCTCTAGGAAGTGCCACACATCCCAGCATGCCTTGGCTGAACCAGTCTTCCCAAGTAAGACCAAAGCTCCACCCAGTCACAAGCATCTGACCTGGTCGGTGTTTGCTTGAGGGGGACACAGGGGGATATTGATCTTGGGGCTTTCAGGCCTGCTTTCTCATAGGCAGCCTCTCATTCACGCTAGGTCCAAACTAGAAGGCTGGAATGTCCAGGGGGGAGCAAGTCCTTAGAATTTCTATAGAGGGTCCTGGGCCACTGTCCACTACCTTTGCTTCCCGTAACTGGAGCAGGTTGAGAGAGCCTTCCCCATTGGTGCCGCCCTTCCCAGAGGTAAACTTACTCAAGCTCTCCTCAATGCCCGGTGCTCTGTTGCGGCTGCTACCAGCACGACGTTCGAACCCATGAGCCCGTGTTGCCACCAAAGTTCCTCTGAGCCCGGGGGCATGGCCTCAACACCCCCCCCTCCTTCTCCCCAGCACACCTCATCCTCTGAAGCTCAGTCCAGGTACCTGGTAGCAAAAGGCAAAGAGACGCAGGATCCGACCCAAGGATTTAAATAGGGAGTGGAAAAGTAGCAGTTTGTACTAATACAGAAAAAGAGGTAAGACCTATTATTTTTGTAGAAGCCAGCCAGAGGAAGGCCATTAGTGGGGTTCTCACATGAACTTTTACTGCCTGCTCAAAGTATCAGCTTCATGCCTGCGTTCTTTCTGTGCACTTCCTCCATGAGAAAGTTGGAAGAAAAATCCAACGACATCAAAGTAGAAGTCACGGCCTGGAAAAACAGCTATTTGTAATCACATAGCGTCTTCTGAGAGACTTACTGGTGCTCGAGTGGCACTTGAGAACCTTTGGTGTCCCTTTTTCTACCATGTTACATCACCCTTGCCGGGTTTCGAGAGCTTGAGATGAGTGAGGATTCCAAATATCGCTGCATGATTATTGATAAACAAATGGGTGGCACAGCTCCCTTATACAGGGCACAACAATTTGGAACGCAGCAACCAGGACAGCCTTAGGTGGCCCACGAGCAAGTGCTGATGTTAGCCGGAGCCTGGGGCTCTTCACAGGTAAGCCTGGGGTCCTAGAGGGCAGAGAAGGGGCTGTGGACACAGCTGCTCTTCCTCCGAGAACCAATCTTGATTCATTCTCTCTCCGAAGGTGGCTTAAGGATGCAGAGAGAGCAAAAGGCAGAGGATAAGGTCCTTGTCCCTTACAATAGCCAAGATCAACTATCAGCACCTAATGGTCCCCCAAACACTCATTAGGAATTATCCCTGAGCACGAGCTGGGAATGTAAGTCCAATGTACAGCAGGGTGCCAACCCAAAAATGAAAAATGGAAACAGGGAAAAAATGCTGGTCACTTCTTGTATCAGCAAGCACATGTTTGGGGTTTAGTTGTCATCCTTTATGGTGGAGGCTCAACTCTTATGGAGGGACAACGCCCAACCAGAACCAAAATACCATGAGCAACCACCTCTGACCCAGCAAATTCTGTCCTGAAATTTAGCCTACAAAGTGAGATACAGGCATGCCATTCTTGGTACAAATTGATTTCCGCAATAATTACAGAAAATTGCAATCAACCCAACGTACATTCCTAGAGGACTAATAAGATAAAGTACATCAATGCTGTGGAATATTATTGATAGATAAAAACATACCTATATTTAGGTTCGGGTATCTATTGTCACTGTCTTCCATTAATTCAGCGATTTGCTCGATTGGGCACTAGTAACAGTCTCCATAAGTCCTGTCAAGCAAGTATAACCTAAAGGATAGCTGCTTGCTCCAGGGACAGGAAGAGCTAAACCATTCTTCTTCAGGCCATGGAACTGAGGTCCATAGTATTGTTACTAGTTTTGGCATAACAAGTAAATAAAACACAGTTAGCTTGCCAGGCTCTGCCGTGTAGGTGGTTTGTTCAGTATATCCTGAGCAAAGGCAGGTGATGGGCCTCTGCTTTGTTTTGTTTGTTTTTATAAGAGTCAGACTCCAACACTGCTGGGGCCCTAACCTAGAGTATCCTATTTGAAAGATTCTGATACTTGAATTGTTCTTTGCAAGGGAATCTCTGTGCCCTGCAAGACCTGTGGGATAAAATGAAGCTTGAGATTGGTGTAGAACATTCCCATTTCCACAAAGAAAGGGAGTGTGTGTGTGTGGGGGGGGTTGTCTGTAATCAACGTGGAAGGGAGTGAGCTCAAAGGGCTGGAGTGCTTGTAGAGAGTCTGGGTTCCACCTCTGATGCCACGTGGTGACCCTACATGGTGAGCACATATTCTAGAACTGGGGAAGAAGACAAAAGCCCTGAATACTCTGAACCTCATGACTGTTCCTTCTCAGCTGCTGTGGCCAGTGATAAAAAGCCCTTCCTGTCCACTAGGATTGGGAGAAACCCAGCCTGCAAGGGAAGCTGTGTCAAGGAACGTGCACACTATGGGGGTAATCTCCTCCTGAGCCCCATTCCTGGAACTAATGACAGTCCCAGAGCCAGTGTTCTACCACACAGCCACTGTCAGGAGAATGAGAATCCAGCTCTGCCAAAAGGGGTAGCCAAGAAGCCATACAGTAGGCACTGCCCACCAAACTGAAGCCAATATAGCTCTGAAGGAAGTGGGATTGTACCAGGAGGCCAGGCAGAATGACTGATGCTTCATGTCAACTTGACTGCTGTTGGATGCCTTGTATTTGACCATGATTCTGGGAATGAAGGATATTAACACATGTCATGAGACTGAATTAAGCAAGCTACCGTACCTCATTTGGGTGGGCCTCATCTGATCAGTAGAAGGCCTAGGTAGAACAGAAAGGCTGCTCTTTATCCAAGTAAGAGGGATCTCCTCCTGATGGTCTGCTTGACCGGGGGTATTATCTTCCCTGGTTTTTGGACTGGGACTGACATGTCTTGGATCTTGAACCAGCAGCTGTCTACACTGGAATTTGTATTGTTGGCTCCTCTGAATCAGCCTTTGACTTTGGCTTAGAACAACACCTTTATCTCTCCTGGGCCTCTACCTTGCCAACTGCAGATCTTGGGACTTCTCTAACCTCCATAATTATACAACTTAGCATAGATCCGCTTCTGTTTATGTAAATACACCTGATTAACGCCCTTTCTTTGGAGAACGTTACCATTGAGTATGCACAGGTGAGGACACAAACGCATGACTTTCTGACTATGGACAGTCACTATGTCTCTGCTCCACACTTCTCTGCCTGCCATCACTTCCACCATGAACCTAGTGTGCCATTTCTTTCACAGTCAGGTACAAATCCATTTAACACCACCCTGGCAAATGATGCACACCATTGTAGATCCTCCTAAGCACTCAGGTCCTCAAATTTTAATAAAAATTTAAGCTTAGTCACTAAAGAGATAGCAAGGGGGCTAAGGTGTTGCCTTGCATTCAGCCTATCCCGGTTCTATCCCAACATCACATATGGTCCCTGAGCACCATCAGGAGTGAAACCTGAGCCAGGAATAAGCTCTCCAGAGGTTAAGGCACTTACATTACATGTGGTAGATCCTGGTTCTATTACCAGCATCGTGTTTTCCCCACAAATTGCCACCTGGATATAGCCTAGAGCCCCTGAGAACAACCACAGTGACCTGAGTAATCCCTGGAAAGTCGGAAAGCACAGCATCCTGGCACACTGTGCCCTGAACCACCAGACCAGTTATTTGAGATTTATGAGAAGAGGTTCCTGGCTTCAAAAACACCACTTGAAATACCTTCCCTTGAAAAGCAAAATTCTAATAAATATAATACTCAAAATAGCATAATAACAGATAACCAGGGAACTCCCTAAAATAGAGAAAAAGGAGAAACTAAAAGAAAATAATGCAACAATCCTACAAGGGGCATGGAGGTCCTTCCTATAATTCATTTTTACATGAAGAAACTGAGGCACAGAGAGCTCAGTACCTCGACCAAGATACAGTCAGAATTTGAACTGAAGTGGTCTGACAACAAAGCCACAAAAATGTGGCTTCTTGGGGCCAATGTGACAGTACAGCAGGCAGACACCTGTCATACACACAGCCAACCTTGACTTGATCCCCAACACGCGATATGGTCTCCCAAGCCCCAACATGAGTAAACTCTGAACACAAAACCACCACTAAGCCATGAGCACTACTGGGTACATCCCCAAACCTAAAGCGAAACAAATCAAAGTGGCTTCTTGTGAACTCCAAAGCTGTAGGGGCCTGTGCTCAACGGTGTGGAAATCTGGGACATGTTCTGGCTGTGTCCCTGAGAAACAACCTGGAGTCCTGAGCACAGAAGAGGATTCTAACCTCTATGAGAACAAATCCCTGCAGAGAAGTTCCCTCTTACCTCAACAGGGTTTTCTCGGTGGATTGGTAGATCGCTGCCTCTGTTCTCTAGGATCCCTCCGGTGCCAATGGACACAGTGACCAGTCAAAGCCAATGTGTTTCTGATTTGAAAGCCGTGTTTGGCTGTGTCCGACCACACACATGGTGGAAAAGAGTTCTCCACACAGCTATGCGACCTTGCACGAGTCGCCAGAGTTACGAGGTCTTCACCTGTCAGTGAATCAGCCTGGAGAGGCGTTTTCTAAGGCTCTTTAGGCCCTCAGGACAAAGTTAAAAATAGGATCTGGAGGTTTAATCTTAACTAGCTCAGGCTGCTCTAAAAAGTATCATGAACTGGGGCATAAGAAACAAGGATTTTCTTGAGTTCTAGGAAGTTCACCATCACGATGAAGGCAGAGTCTGTGCCTGGGAAGGGCCCTTGTTTGCGAGTGCAGATGACCACCGGCCACCTTCTTGTGGTGACCGTGTATGGCAGGGACAGGGGGGTACTGTTCTCTTCCTCTCCAAATTAGGTGCTAATACACTAGGGGGCTCAACCTGCACAGTCTTACCTAAGCCTAATTATCCTGCAAATACCAGCAGTCATGGATGAAGTCTTCAATATGTGCAGGAGATGAGGGGTGTGGACACATTCAGTCCACAGCACAGCTAAAGCTGAGGATGGCTGCTGAGAAGCTCTCTCGAAAGTGTTCTGCGAACATTGTCACGGCCTCATTACAGGCCCAACACCTGCTTGCTAGCTAGAGAATGGGTGCATTTTAGTTCTGGGGAACCTCAGTCCTCTCTTCAAGGCTTCATTCCCAGACCATTGCGTATCCTAAGCCTTCACACCCATTCTTCGGGAGTGATGACTTTGAACACAAGCCAGAGGGTAACTAGAAACCCCTTTGCTCTGTGGTTCCCAGATTCACCCCCTGAGGACTTGCACCGATTCCAGCTTGTTATTGTACTCATCTGCTAAAAGCCAAACAAAGAACTTGCACCTGAAAAACACTGACTCTTATATGGTACTTGGAGTTCCAGGGTGTAAAACTAGAGGTTAATCTTCTGCTCATGCACAGGGGAGAGAGACAAGGAACCAGAGAAGTAGTTTTCCAAAGCACACAGCTGTCCCTGGATGTCTTCCCAGCTCTGATGGAGAAGGAAGGGTGGGTCACTCCCCCTGGGCCAGGCGCCCACCACCTTCCCAGGCAAGGTTCCAGTCAAAGGAATCCCATGGCCAGGAGCTAGAGCAGTCCTCAGTCCTGGCTGTTACGTTGGTAAGGCAGCAGCCACTGCCCACTAGCAGCTGATCATGGTCCTTTAACCTTCTCCAAGGGGCACAATCTATGATTCTCAAAATAGTACAGACCAAAGAGATGTTCAAACCATCAGCGTTCTAGTTCCTACCACAGCTCATTAAGCCACTGCAACCTGACAACGGTCATTTATTACTATGGTGGTGCTTGGAGGGGTTGGCTGAGCTCAGCAACATGGTCCTCATCAAGGTCTCGAGGAATGGGGGCAGTCAGGTTCGGCTTCTCTTGTCTCTTCCTTCTCTAGTTAAAAAAATGGAGACCTTACATGAACACCTCTGTAACATCCTCCACAACTTGCCTGGGCCCCATTACTTTAAAGGGGGACCTGCTATGATGGAAAATATGAAGGAACAATGTTTAGATCATTTGCTTCACTCCTAGTTAACTCATTCTTATGTAGGAGATGGAAGACAGGTGCGTGCGTGCATGCGCACACACCAGCGCCTAGCCCTTACGCACGCACCACGCCGCACGCGGTAAGCAAAGGCAAAGAGCACGGAAGGTAACCTAAGGAAGGCAGTGTATGTAAGAGGGTGAGCTGACATGATTTCAGCCTAAAAAGAGTGATGATGCGCCACCAAGAGAATCCACAGGGGCAGGGCTGAAACTTTGCTCTTTCAAATTGGCTGCTACTTTCCTCCCTTGCTGTCAGAAGTGTGGTCACTGTGTTTATTTTGTTCTGTGTTGCTGTCAATCTGGAGTGAAGAGAGGTCATGAGAGCAGTGTGAGGCCCAAAATGAGGAGGAAGAAAAAGGTTTCTGATGAGCCAATTCTCTCCTCCTCCCACCTCCATTCCTCTTCTATGCTTATCAGGAAGGCGTTTAGGTGCCCCCTTCTTACAGGCCAGGAAGCAGCTCAGAGCTGGTACTTGGGTGAAAGCGTTAAAGCTGGCACAGAGATGTGTCTAAGACATCTGAGGCTAAAAAAGCCTCAGGAAGAGCCCCCTTAATCCTTGTCTGACCATCTCAGTTCCTAGCGTGAGCCCAGAGTAGTTAGGTTCTCCTGTAAGTCCAAGGCAATCTGGGGTTAGAGATGGGATGGGACCAGAATGAAGCAGGGGGCTTGCGCAGGAGCAAGTCAGAAGGGTATGAGAGCCAGATTTGCCTTTATTTTTAATTTAGCCAGGTGGTGTTTGATGTGCCAAACATCCCAATTCTACTTAACTAATAACAATGAAATTGAGGGTCACTAGAACCACCTGAGGGCAGATGCCCTACTAAGCTCCTGAGTCCGCCTTCTTTCACCCTCTTAGTAACCTGAACAGTATCATAACCCCCATTTTTGGGTGAGTAAACAGACTTAGAGAGGGAAAGTACCTGTTCCCGACCAGAAGTGGTAAGCCCCAGTAGTCTAACCCCATCTGGACAGTTACCTTCCCACCCACTTTGACCTCACTGGTGAATTAAAGCCCACAAAGACTCTGTTTTTCTTCCCTTTACTTTTGACTTTTCCTTCTATTTTTTTAGTTTTGCTTTTTTTGGGTCATACCTGGAAAGCTCAGGGTTACTCCTGGCTCTTCACCCAGGAATTACTCCTGGCAGTGCCTCAGGGACCATATGGGATACCAGGGATCAAACCCAGGTCGGCCGCATGCAAGGCAAACACCCTACCCGCTGTGGCTATCACCCGTCCCAAGAGTCTGTAACAATGTATGTGTGCGTGCGTATGTGTGTGTGTGTGTGTGTGTGTCTATGGTATCTATGTGCGGTTGTAGCACAATAAGAAAACAAAGGAGACATGACGTGCCTAAGACCCAACAGAACTAGTGATTCCCCAATCCAAGCTCTTTTCACTGCTCAGAGAATTTCTGTTTGGGGGATGTCCCCCCCCCTGCAGCCTGGAATGGTGAGGTACAAAGTTAGGGGAAGGGGAGGAATGTAAAACAGAGCTTCACATGGCCCCAGCAGGAGGGGAGAAAACAGATCGTTAAAGGAGGTAAAGGGGGCGGGCGGGGGGGGGAGCAGTGCTCACCAGATGCCATCTTCCGGTTTTTCACTTAAAAAAAAAAAAAGAGGGAAAAACTACCTTGTCATTGTTTCTTTCAAATCACCTTTCCTAAAGAGAGAAAAGGGCAGGTCTGCCCTCCCTTCCCAAGAGCTGACACCTGCTTTCCTCACTGTTTGCTTCCAATCTGCTCCCAGCCGGGTACATGTCTCCTGTGCCTGGATGTTTTAAGGGGCCTTCCAGGCTGAGTCCAAAGAAAACATTCATTTTGATTACAGAAAAGAGGCGCATCTGCTCGCCTGGATTTGTGGGAGAGCCCATAATCCCCTGCATTTTACCTCCTATTAGCCTTCTTCTCCAGGAAAGAAATGTCCTGCTCTTTAAAGTCAAGGCCATAAAATTGTGACAGCTCGCTTGCAAAACAGAGCAGATTCTGGAACATGAAACAGCCCTTCCAAATAAAATATACAACTCAGGTGTGGGAGTGAGAGGGCCGGGCTCTTAAACCAATTCAGTTGTGAGCTACATTTTGTTTGATGGATCAATCTGGGCAGTTCCCTACTGTAGAAGATCACCAGTTCCAACATTTCGGACATATTTCCCATTAGCCCTTTTTTGAAATTTTATGCTTCCCTCATAAAAACCTTCAGCAGATTAATGTGCTTGGGATGTTTATTTATAAGTACAGCTGGTCTCCCTTCGAGATGCTTTATTGTTGGGTTGCCTGTGAGTGCCCTTTGTTGCAGTAACCAAAGGGGTGGGCCTACAACCCCACAACCAGTATGATCTGAGCCTTGAGAAGACATATGGCAACGGTACAACTGGGGGCAAGACCCACAAGCACCCTTTGAGGGTTGCCATGCAATTAGTCATTTGCCAGCATTCTTGGCCCAGCTGCCATCAAATACATTGGAAATGGACTATATGCAAATTATAGATACAGAAGGAAACCAGGCCAATCGGTCCAGACTCCCAGAGCAGCCTGGAACACTTTCCTTCATCACAGCAAAGATGCATTGCCTTTGTCCAAGTAGGAGCCACTCTCCTTCGTGCTGAGGGAAGAGGATGGAGAGATGTCCATGATTGCCAGCATTGCCTAATTTTGCAACTTTTACAGGTGCATGATAATCAAATCTTGTATAAATTTGCATCATTTTTTTCCTCTGTCCTTCCCGCATCATCAGTTGTGTGCTGAAGATGAGCGAGTCTGTTGTTTTCTAAAGCCAGCTCTTTATCAAGTGTGTGTGGATGTGACCTTAGGACCCCCAGGCTGCATGCTCTTATATCATTGCTTTCTTCATCTCCTGGCTTATAAAAAACAGCCTTTCACAGTATCACTGGTGAGTCTGCTTTTACTACTTGACGGGCAATAACACTGCTCTTTGATTACTAGAAAAATGACCTTGATAGCCACAGATGTACAACCCTTATCTTGCAATTCTCTTTTCTCTCTTTCTCTGGGGTCACATATCCTTTCCTTCTCTTTGTGAAATCTGAAGGCAGTGACTAGTCCTCCCCAAATCATCCTTTTCTCATGAATATATCTTAATGCCTTCCCATGCTGTGTGAGAATCCAAAGGTTGGGCAAGGGAATACTTCCACATAATCTTTGGACTAACAGGCTCTTCTGTCAGTGAAACCACTTTAGCACTCATCACTCATGCTAACCATAAGAAGTTATATGCATACCTGTTGCACACCATTGTCTACTATTGAACATTGTCAACAATAATTCTTGTCAAAGGCAATCTCTGAGCTCCTGCTTCTGAGATCTATAGAGAAATATTTTTAAGGTTTGAGTCTTTCAATGACTACCTAGACATTATCATAGGTAGCATATATTGGTGCCAATGAAAGACAAGAACAACTTTACCTCAAAATGGTAGAAGACATATTTGTTTTTCCCTTGCTTTCAAGAATATTTGATGATGCCCAATAGCTTGAGATAGTACAAGCCGAGTTTCAAACTTTAAAGAATGTTCATGTGGTCTTTAAGGAGACAAATGAATTATTTTTTTTAAACATTTTATTATACCACCGTGAGATATACAATTAGAACGTTGTTCACGTTGGAGGTTTCAGTCACACAGTGTTCCAACACCCCGCCTCCACCAGTGCCCCATCTCCCCACCACCCATGTCCCCAATTCCCTCCCCGCCTCCCATGGCCTGCCTAAATGGCAGGTTCTTTATCTCCCTCTCTCCTCTCCTCTCTCTCTCTTCTCCTACAATTGTGGGTTGCACTACATACACTTAGAAGCCATCTTTTGCATTTTTTGCCTGTATTTAATGCTCAGTTCTATGTTGGTATCAGACCTTTTGACATTTATTCACACATGTTCCCTTCTCTGCTTGCTCTGCTTGGAAGTAAATGCCCTAATTTACTTATTTTTGTAACTCAATGGCCTTTTCCCTTTAGTTAATAAACAAGTAGTATCTGTCTTTTGTTCCAAACAGAAAGAAGTATTAAAATGATTGGCAAGATATTTGGGCATGTTTGCAACTTCTTCAAGGTCCATCCATATAATACATTTTCTGTAGTCGTGAATAACTTAAAACATTTCTGATACCCTTCCAGCTTCATTTGATCTTTACTGAGGTCTTACTGGCCCCTATCCGTTCCTCAGAGGCATCGTCTTCACTTGATGAAGATGGAGTCTGTTTATGTTGTACTTCAGGTAGTCCTCAACCTAGTTAATAGTGTTAGCACTAACTCTAGTTGATAATGTTAGTTCATATATATAGATTTAGAATTTAACTAGCATCGTACCATGTACCATCATACCATTACTTTTTTGCTTATCTTTTGAATCAGTTCATGTTGCGATCTACAATTTTTTCTCCTTCTAACTGCTGATTTCATCATTTGAATATATCTTCGTATTCCTACAAGAGTATGCTACCGGCATGGTAGAGCCTTGCAAGCTACCTGTGTCATATTTGATATGCCAGATACCAGTAAAAATTATAGACCTCATTCCCATGACCTGATGGAATGGTTTGAGGCTCTTTATGTTCCTGGAGCAAGCAGGTGCCCTTGGGCTCTACTAGCATGAGACAGGACATATGGAGATGTTACTGGTACCCGCTCGAGCAAATCGATGATGAAGGAGAAGACAGTTCCCTTCTCTATCTTACCTAACCTCTGACTCCCACACGCTTGTGGTAATTTCCACTTTTGGTAAGATCACCTGGTATATTTATGCCATGCAAATAAATGCAGTCATTCTATGTCTTTCTCTTTCCTTCTGACTAATTTCACTCAACATGATTCTTTCCATGTCCATCCATTTATAGGCAAATTTCATAACTTCATTTTTCCTAACAGCTGCATAGTACTCCATTGTGTAGATGTACCACAGTTTCTTTATCCAGTCATCAGTTCTCAGCCATACTGGTTGTTTCCAGGTTCTGGCTATTGTGAATAGTGCTGCTATGAAAATAAAAGTGCGGATTGTGTTTCCGCTGTGTGTTTTTGGCTTCCCAGGGTATATTCCCAGGAGTGGTATGGCTGGGTCAAAAGGGAGCTCAATTTCTAGTCTTTGGGGGAATGTCCATATTGTTTTCCAGAAAGATTGTACAAGTCGAACATTCCCACCAACAATGTATGAGAGTCCTCTTTTCCCGGCATCCAGCCAGCACTTGTTGCTTTTACCCTTTTGGATATGGGCCAGTCTCTGTGGTGTGAGGTGATATCTCATTGTTGTTTTGATTTGCATCTCTCTGATGATTAGTGATGATGAGCATTTTTTTCATATGCCTTTTGGCCATTCGAATTTCTTCCTGAGACAAATGAATTATTACTAAGCATAGAGGTGAAAGGCTCATAGGGAGTATGTGACTGGTGCTCCTTGCTCTGTAATTGGTGCTCAGGGGACATACAAACTTTGTACCTGCTAAGGATGATATGACATACAAACTTTGTACCTGCTAAGGATGCAGGCTTGAGAAGTGGGAGGGAAACAAGGGACGTTGATGAAGGGTAGTCATACTAGTAGTAGGATTGGTGGTGGAACACTGAATGCTTAAAACAATTGTATTAAAAACAACTTCGAGCATTGGGAAACACTTTGCAAACCCCCTGAATTCCAAAATTCAGGGAGAAGCAAGAGTAAAAGCAACTAAGAACACAGTCTCAGGTCATCTAAGGGAAAGGATGAAAAGTTGTCATAAATAAGTACTAATGATTTTAACAAAGACATAGCCCTGAATCCTAAAACTTTCCATTACACCCCTAGCAAGAGAGAAGGCAGAAGGCCTGGGAGGCTGGTAAGAGCAGAGACTCATTCACTAAGACTGGATCATACCATACTTCCAGTATGCCATGGCCAGTAAGTTTCACATGATAAGATGTTCTGATATAACTCTGGCCTCACATCCATACGTTCTACCACCTTGATGAAGAGTCTAACTCCATATCCTTGGTTTCCCCCAAACGGACAATTTCTTAAAAGAGAACATCTTCTATAGAAATGGTCTGGAACAAAAAGCTAGAATTTAGTTCCACAATTGAATCTCAACAAGCCACCAAATAATCCCAGGTAGATAGATTTTCTGGCTGAAAACTCTGTGACCTTTCTGGAAATGGAGGTGAGCAGATTGGCCTTTTTTCTGCATAGGCCTAACAGTCACCACAACAAATGTTCTCTGACATTCCACAGCCCAGATCCACAGCCCCTGGAGTGCTGCACCTCCTCCAAGTTTCACAGTACTGATAGCCCAGTAGGAGCACAGCAACTTTGATGGGAAATCTGCACTGAAGCCTACCAAGCTCAGTGAGCAAAACAATAACACAGAAGGTTCAACCAGCAACAACCATCTCAGGGAAGACGTTAGTGGCACCATTAGTACAACAATTATCACAAATTGACTTTTGGAGCTCTATTTTCTGATAATTCCACTAGATAATTCCAACAAAACAAACTAAATTGTTTTGTTGTAACAAGCAATATGACATACAAACTTTGTACCTGCTAAGAATGCAGGCTTGAGCAGTGGAGGGAAACAAGGGACGTTGATGAAGGGTAGTCATACTGGTAGTAGGATTGGTGCTGGAACACTGAATGCTTAAAACAATTGTATTAAAACAACTTTGAAAATCATGGTGTTTAATAACATTTTTAACATAAAAGCTGATATGTTTCCCATATTGGCCAAGACTCACTGAGATACTCCAGGCAAAGATCAGTGATACCTTGGATGATCAGAGGAGAAAATCTATGAGAGGGAGATATAAAAGAAAGACTTTAGGGGCTAGAGCGATAGCACAGTGGGTAGGGCATTTGCCTTGTGCTAACCCGGGTTTAATCCCCGGCATCCCATATGGTCCCCCGAGTACCGCCAGGAGTAATTCCCTGAGCAAAGAGTCAGAAGTAACCCCTTGAGCATCGCCGAGTGTAACCCAAAAACAAAAAAAAAAAAAAAGAAGAAAAGACATTATAAGGAGGAATCAAAAAGGGAGGCATTCATGAAGAGGAGAAAGTAGGGACTCTGCTAGTCAATTGTCAGTATAATTGCAGAGGAGGAAATGAACAAGTACATCATGAAAAACTCTCACTCAGGAAAAGGTTGGAGTATGTGTAAATATCTATGCCTCACATGTTCCAGAATAATCTCCCATGGTTAGAACTCTGGTGCCTAAGAAACATTTGAGTAGTCATTCATCGGTTACAGTCTACTTTGATCTCTCCTCCCATGGACCCGTATTCACACCTAGCAGCGCCCTCAGAAAGCTGCTCTGTGCCTTTAGGGAATAAATACAGGGAGGCTCCTTCTGATGATACAACCCAAATAGCGACTTATCCTAAGAAGCAGAAAACTACAATCCTGTCTCCTAGAATCCAGAAAGTGTGCTCTGGCACTCTAGGGTCCTGACTAAGGTGGTGTTCCAGAGTCAGACGATGCACCCAACTTCCTGAAAAAGAAGAGAATATTCAGAGAAGGGTTATCTGGGGCGTAATTAGCCATTAGCTTTGCAAAGACAAAACTTTCTTCCAGAAATGCTTCTGATTGGAGCAAATCACATGATCTGGGGACATGATTTGCTTTCCCAATTGTTGATTTTGAGGCCAGGGTTTCTCAACTTTAACACCTGCAGACTGGTCCTAGTCCACAAACAAGGTGAAAAAAGCCACTGTCAAGAAAAGCTGGACAAAGGGGACTTTGGATGTTCAACTGGTGCACAAGCTTTACACTTTCTTGCTCCAAGGGTGTCTTCTTTGGGCTCTGAATCCTGCCAAGCAGAGGTTGGCTAGAAGAATCCTGGGAAGTCTTGAGACAGTTGCCGAGCTCCCTAAAGAGGCTCAATAAAGGGAAACCCAAGCTGTCAGAGACAAAATCACTTTTTTGTTTTGTTGGGTCATACCCAGTGATGCTCAGGGGTTACTCCTGTTTCTGGGATCAGGAATTACTCCTGGCGGTAATTGGGGAACAATATAGGATGCCGAGGATTGAACCCAGGTCAGCCACATGCAAGGCAAAAACCTTACCCACTGTGATATCACTCCAGCCCTGACAAAATCACTCTTGAGTAACATCCCAAAAGTGTTCTCCAAACGTCCAGATACTACCTAGGCTACAGAAGGGCTCTTGCTGGGTTTCAGGCAAAAGCAACACCATCTTTCACCTGGGGCCACCAGATCTCTATGGGGCAAGCGACATTCACAGAAGTGGAAACAGTCACCTCCCTTGCAGGTTCTGGGCAGTGAAAGGTGAAAGGAACCCCATGAATTCTCTAGTTCATGTTTCACTTTAGATTAGAAGGAAACCGCAGAAAAAATAAACCGTGTCAGTCAGCCCTGCTGTGTAAACACGTGGTTGACGATAACTCACAAGGCAGCTTGCATTTCTTTACAGAGTGGCCGGCGACAATGAGCCCAAAACAAACCTCCTCTTTTACGGTTGTTTGGAAAAGGAACAAGGAAAGCATTTGTTTTACCTCTGGGAGCTGCAACAACCAGCCTCTTGCCTCCCCAACCAACTTTCTGAGATACAAGCCTGTGGCTCTTCTGTGGCCTGAAACAGCTCTGTGGTCTCCAAAACAGCCGAAAGTGGGCTGGAGCTTGGTGGCCTTGTGGGCCCATTCTGGGAGCTCATCCTTGGGGCCTTGCTAGCCCGTGAGGTACCTTTGTGCAAATTAGAAAAAGACAGCCTCTATCGCTCAGATGCAGCTCGGACTTGGCAGGCAGACAGAGACTTTGCAAATTAGAAAAAGGTGCCCCTGCCTTCAGATCAGTGATCTGCAATTTTTTTTTCTATGGAGGGCCAGAGAGCAAGTATTTCAGGCGGCATCTCTGTCACAACTCCTGAACTCTGCCACTGTGACCAGAATGTATAGCTTTGTCCCACACCATAATATATTTTTATTCATGAAAATAGGCAGCAGATCTGATTTAACACATGGACTACTGTTTGCCAATCCCCCACTCTGGATGAGCACAGCCCAACACCACGGCTTGGCAAAGGGAACACAAGCTAAAATTCTGTCTACTGGTCATCATCTCTTGAAATGATCCCACATTTGTCCCTGAATTCCCTGGGTGACTGGGGACAAAGATCTTTAACTGGATTGGACTACCCCAGTGAGTCTCTGCATCCTTCACTCCCCCAACTCTCTCTCTTGCTTCAACGGTCTCCAGATCTGGAAGTTACGCCAATCAGAACTCAATTCCCACAGACCCACACCCCTTCTTCATTCCACTGAATAGCCTCAAGCCAATGCACTGTGCGGAGAATGGCTTTTGAGAGCAGATTTCTCCAATTTCCCACGAGATAAAGATGGGGTCTGCAAAGACAGTATGTTTGGCAGAGCCAAATAACAGGGATTCTTGGGGGAGCAAAGCTGCCTGTCTCCTGAGCGCTCCTCTTTGGCAACATGCCAGTTAACCAGTGAATAATTGATTGGAGTGGACAATTAGGACAGTTGGCAGAAACAAGTTTTTTCTGGATATTTTCCAGTTGGCTTTTATTTTTTTTCCCAATTCAGTCTTCCAATTACAATTAAAATATGGTGGCAGCCTCACACAAATCATGGACCGATCCATAGCCTTGCTGCTAAACAAAGCAGACTGAAAACCCATTTCTCACAGTTCCAAAGAGCAGCAACATTGGTCTGACTTTAAGGAAAATATTCTGTTATATTACTCACCCCTTCATGTGACCTTCATAAATATCAAAACCTTACCATCCTGCATGCTGACATTTAATTCTTTCCTATTGTCTAATGAGGCCTCATATCACTTGTCAATTACATCTCTGGGAAAGACATATCATTTTAATGAAGCTCCTAATTCAGCATGAGCAATGAAACTATGGACAAGATTACAAGACAGTCTGAAGACAATGGGAACCTCAGACTTACCCAGGCCATGGTGGGATCACACTGAAAGATTGAAAAACTGAGGAGGCTGGCATGGTTCAAGCCACACAGTCTGGACGATGTCACTCTAAATTCAATTATACAGAAGAAAGTGTGGATTCATTTTAATAGATTTTACAAGGTCCTATAATTTCTCATTCTTTGTTTCCTTTATGAATAACAGATTTTCTTCCAGTCACAAAGCACATCGCGGGTGGGTTGGCTGAAAGAGACCAAGAACCTTTGCTCTTTCTTCTGTGCCATGGAGAATCCAGATTCTCCCCTAAGACAGTTCAGCCAAGATTCAGCAGGAAGTCCATGGCAGAGACACATGTTGCAGGCACGCTCACACCAATGAAAGCAAGTGACTTGGACCAGCTCTCGAGAGCAGGGATGGCAGGTGGTAACTTCAAGCTCTATCTTGTCCCATACAGTAATGAGGGCACAGCAGCAAGTAGAAATATTCGGGTGCTACTCAGGAATCTGCTTAGGTAGACTGGAACCATTACATAGTGGTACAGATTGGAGGTCAAAAGATATGGGGCATTGAGGTTAGTAGGGAAGGCAAAGCCCTTCCAGATGGCTCCTGGGTGGCAGGGGTGGCATCTCCAGACTCGTGTTTGTCCACAGCCCTTTGACAGCAACTTTTGCTGCCATGCAACTTTTCCTGCCCACACACACCCTCAGGTGTAGTCAGGAAACAGCACCCCACACTGTAGCTGATAAAGATCCTAAGCACCTGCAGAAGTGTGTGGGGTAGGAATCAAACAAAAGGATCATCGGCCTTTTCCTTGGATGGGGAATAAAACAAAGGAGTGGGAGCTTGAAAGAGGCCAGAGGGTTCTCCAGTCCAGAGGAAAAGGAAGGGGTGGGTGGAAGGGGCAGAGGAAAAGCAGATAGAGATTAAGCATTCTCCACGTTTTTCTGGAATATGACCTGTTAGCTCTTCTATCCCTTGGGTACAGGATGACCCTTGACAGCTTTGACAAATGGAATGGCATA
This sequence comes from Cryptotis parvus, assembly GCA_021461705.1. Lineage (NCBI taxonomy): Eukaryota > Metazoa > Chordata > Mammalia > Eulipotyphla > Soricidae > Cryptotis > Cryptotis parvus. The sequence goes on along the minus strand of JAJIBD010023660.1, from coordinate 32,616 downwards.
CGTAGTCCTTAGCCAGACCTGCTTTCTGTCTTTTGGCACACCCCCATCTTGGGAGGGTCGCCACCCTTCTGGAAGGAAAGTGAAACCAAATGTCATGCGCTAGTGGGAATTGACAAGCCACTCTATGATGCCCACTGAGGGTGGGCATTCACTTCTGCCCACAGAAATGAACCACATTAGACATCCTGCAGATAATGCTCATACCAACCACCATTGACTACCATTACTTGAGAGACCATAGGGGAAATCATCTCGCTGAATCTGTTTCAACCCACAGAACTCTGAAATGGAATAACTTGCTTTGCTTTGTTTAGTTTTATAAAAGCTAACCCCAGCAATGCTCAGGGAGTCTGGGGACCCTTCTGGACATGCCCAGTGATGGGAATCTGAAGGTTTGGTGCTCAGGCTCTGTGGTGCTTGGGGTTTGCAAGCTTATATCTGAGAGTGCTAAGGGGCTGCCACACCGGGAACCTTTGAACAAGCTAAGCAAGTGCTCCACCACTGGAGTTATCTTTCCAGCCCATGACATCATTATTTAAACTCCATCGTATTTTGTTCTATCAATAAGTGATCACAATACATAGTATATGAAGAGCACTAAGCAGTCAGAATAGGTGTTAAGTGACAAGAAAACTGTTCTGATATTCTTATTCTGACCTTCTCGATTATAAGGAAGACCAGCTAGTAGAAGGCAAAGGGGCAGAAAAGTTATCAAGACAGCAGGCTTTACAGTATTTTAATAAGGGTATTGGCTATGGGTCCCAGGCAGTATTATCCCCAACACACTAACTTGAAATTCACACCTGCATCCTTGCTGGGCTGGGTCAGATGGGGAGAAGGCACTTTTCCCAACCAGGTCACATGAGCAGACAACACTCCTGCCCCAGAGTCCCCTGAAAATCTTTTTGTTTACCATGACAGTGTTTGATCTTTACAGTGAGAGGCAGATTGTCCCTACTTGATGAGTGAGAAAGCATGATGACCAAAGACATTAAAAAGGATAGAAGAGGGGTGTGGAGTGGACAGTGCAGAGGATGGGGCAGGTAGCATTAACATACTACAAAACAACACATCAAACAAAGAATAAAAAGAAATAAAATAATATGAGAACAATAAAGGGAAGAGTCCTGGTTGGGACACAGGTGTCTAGTTTCAGTTTTGGAATTATCTTTGCCTGGGACCATAAGGCAGTTCTGTGATGGTGAAGCAATTCGTGTCTGCAGGGGAGCAACTGGAAAGCTGGTCTCAGCAGATCATGAGCATCACTCATGAGCTCATGAGCTTCTCTGACTATTTAGCTTGCCGGAGAGGGCCTCAAAGGGAACAGGACCCATTGTCTTGCCACCTGATTCTTTGCATCCCTCTAAGTCCCAGCTTCTGAGCACAGGTTAACATCATTACTCCACAGGCATCCAAAGACCAGCCCAGTTTTCTTGGCAGAAAGATGTCCCCAGTTCATGCCAAAGACTAAGTCCTCAGCATGGGTCCCTGGCCCTGTGCCTTCCATCTTAAGAACCAGAGACCAAATCCCCATAGTTTTGCTTGGTAAGGGAGTCTGGAAGGGGTGAGGAGCAAAGGGGACAAGGATAGAATCTCAGCCTAAGCCACACTGCAGCCACCACATAGGAAGCTGCTGGTCTGGGCAGATACTATCTCATTCAGCGGATCCCAGGCCCCTGTCCTGACCTAGTTCAGAGGCAGCATAAGAAGGTGATGAATTTCTCCTGAGATTGTGTGGTTTCCAGGAAAACATTCCAGAATCTGAAAACCAGCTTCAAAGGAATGCGTATCTGCTCATTCCCTGCCCTGGCTGGGAACCAGCCAAGGGCACCTTATTCTTATTAGACTGGAGTGTCTTAGACACTAAACTTAAAAAAATACACTGAGGATTCCGACACAGATGGTGAGGCAGTGTGGGTCGGCAGGAAACTCCCTTGTTGGCAGGACAGACTTTCTCTGAAAGAGTTTTGGGGGCAAGTAATTTGATTCTTTGCCATCTCCCATTTTTAAACTTTGAAATGGAAATGAGTGGAATGAGCTTGGGGGTTATTCTTATAACCTGTCTATAGGTTATAAGGCTGGTGTGCAAAGTGGGAGATGAAACTTCCATACCCCTGCTAGAAGGCACCATATTTCCAATATCAGAATCAAATGTGAGGGAGGCTCTTGGGTAGAGAACAAAACAGAGTCCAAAATGGAGAGCTGAGAGGAAAGGAGGCCTGAGGGAATAATTAGGTTGGAAATATGGAAGGATCTGGATGAAGAAGAGACAACTTATTTATTACTTACTGGTCTTCCTCTGAGACTCTCAATGGGTGCCCCACCTTGTATTGATTGCCCTTATGTTAGCAACTTCCGACCAAGCCAGTCAGGTATTTGGAAAAACACTAGTCCAGATGTTGCCAGAAAGGTATTTTTAGGTGGGATTAATATTTAAATCAGCGGTCTCTAAATAAAAGTAGAATTCTCCCCCCAAAGACAGATCAGTCTTAGCCATATAGTAGAGTGAAAGATACTTTAGTTCCCCAAGGGAAAAAAAAAGTGGACTTTGAGTGGCCTTCACACTCCAGAACAACATTCTTTCTTGCTTGGCTCACTAGCTTCTTGACCGTCACTGCATATTTTGTACTTGCTAGCATGCACTGACTCCTTAAAATATGTCTGTCTGTGAATGGGAACACTTTTCTCTTTCTCTCCCCATATATATATTAAAATATGTCTGTCTGTGGATGGGAACATCTTTCTCTTTCTCTCCCATATATATATGGGATACATATATATATATATATATATATTAAAATATGTCTGTCTGTGGATGGGAACATCTTTCCCTTTATCTCTCATACATATACATATATATGTATGTCAGAGGAGATTGAACGATACCAGGTTAATGACAGAATGACAGAATGGTCAGTAAGGAGTTGTCTGTAGCAGATGCATTTATCAAAACCTTTGCCTCAGCTCACCCAGAAAAAGCATCCATTCTACCATGTTCTGTTTTCTGCCCTCCCTCTCCTCTGACTCTACATATGTCCCCATTAAACTAATATCTTCCATCTTTTAAACTTTGTCCTACTCTTAGATTACTGCCAAATTTCTGTTACTGACTAGTTATTCTGTTGATTTTCAGAAGAGTTTGTCCAGCTGCCCTGAACAAACCATCGAGAGTATCAGTGACACCTCATACTCAACACTGATAAATTTTATTTTTATAACCTTCATTATTTATAAAAGTAATTTTATTCTTCATCCAGCTCATCAAAAAAAGCAACCCTGACAACCCCCCCTGGTGCAAGGTATTACTAGAGACCTTGTTTCACCAAATCATTAACAAGAGTCAAGGATGATTCCCACCCCACTTTTCACTTCTGAGGGTGCTTCTTAAGATTCTTCCAGTAATACACTGATGGAGAGAAAGGGACATTGGCGGTGGGATTGGTATTGGAATACTGTATGCCAGAAACAACTTTATTAGGAACAACTTTGTGAATCACAGAGTCTTAAATGTTTTTAATTTTAAAAGGTTATCTCAGTAATAAAGTATCTAGCTTACATAATTTACTGGTTCAACTACACAAACAGTCCCCAATTGGTTTTACTATGGATAACATTCATGTTAGTACTCTTGCTGTAAGCAGCATGTTCCTACTTATTAGAGGAGGTGAAAGTATTTTGATATGGATATAGCTAACTTGAAATTGGCTACTTCTACGGCATTTTGACCAGGCTCCTAGGGATCCATCTTGGGGATATATTACTCATATACTCTCCGGCCCATGAGAGCCTTTGGTCAATCTTCCCACACCAATATGAATCACCTAAACAGCATCTTCTTACACTCATTTCCATCAGAGAACCTTCCTGGACACAAGGATGGAGGCAAAAGAGGGTGCCCCAGTGATCTGAGTGGACTGTCTCTTGACCCATTTGCAGTGTGACGTGCCCTCTGGGGGAGTTGACCTGGGCCATCAGCACCTTGGAGAGCTCCGGCTCTGACCTCTGCTGGGAGCTAACTGGTACCAGAGTACTGGATTCTTCTGTGGGTGTTAGCAGGGAGAGGAAAAGATTCACGCTGACTGATCAATCTTCAGCCCAGGGAGTTTAGGTATTTATCACATCACATATGGCCCTGATTTTGTCCCAGACTTGGGTTTTAGCCACTCAACATGCTGTGCTCAGATATTCCAACCTAACAGTGGACAGTCAGGACCCTGAGTCATGGCTAAATCAGTTTAACGCTGAAGACTAATGTATCTCAGGATTTAGTACCCAGCCTGTGCATGACTCAGACATTTTCCTGAATACATTTCAGGTTAAATTCTAACGAAAAACAACTCACTTTCAAAAAAAATGAACCATTGTGTAAAACACATAGTATGAAACTAATATCCAAGGAGAGTAGAAACAAGGAGGTTTGGTCCATGGCTGGAAGCCTGCTTCAACTGCTTGGAAAAGACAGTTGGGAGAGGGAAGTGAAAATGTTAGTAGTAAATGATCTCTCTGTATAAGAACTGTGTGCCGAAAGCAGGTAAGGGAACATGATAACTCTCAGTATCTGTTTTGTAAACCAGAATGGCCAATAGAAGAGAGAAAGAGAAAAAAGGAAAGTGACTGCCATAGAGACAGGCTGGGGGTGGGAGGATAGGGTGGGGCAGGAGAGCAACTTCAAGCCCTATCTCGGTGGGGGAAATGTGCGCTGGTGGAGGGATGGGTGTCGGAACATTGTGTGACTGAAACCAGACCATGAACAGCCTTCCAACTGTATTGCATGGTGATTCCATAAAATAAATTTTTAAAAAAATGACCCCATCTTTCAGGAGTATGGCCACTGGTGTTTCCAATGGAAGAGCCCACTCATGCATGCGAGCTCACTGCAGACATCCCAGCATGCCCTGGCCAGCACTGTAGGATGAAATGTGCAGCAGGGCCTTCAGCGATGTGTTGGGCCCAGCTGAGCCCGGGCTCCTTGTGCCAGAACTTATGTATTTGGAGAGGTGTTGCCTCCCTTTGATCTGTCTCAGGAACTCTGCCAAGATTAGCATCCCAGGTTACTGTCAGCAACTGTTTCTTGTTCATTGCACCAGCAGCCTCCCTGAGCAGACTGAAAGGATGAGGAACGCCCGAAGAAGCCAGGACAGCGTCTAGCCACAGAGACACAGAATATATCTTTCTCCTCTGGAGCTATGACAATTACCCTCTCATCAGCAATGCCTTCTCACAGAGGATCCCTGCTCAGCTCCTCCAGCCAAGTACCGGTTCCTTTATTGCCCGTGTCTCCCCTCTTGCATGGTCTGTGAATTGTCCACCCTAGTACAGAGCCACCGTGGCTTTTTGTTTGTTTTCTCCATTTTCACATGAGAAACATGGCGTTGGATAAGGTAATTAGACCAAACAGCCAGTTCTCTTGATTCCTGTTAGCTTCTCTTCATCGGTTTGTCGGGACCCCTCCATGATGCCAGTGGATTTGTCACAATACGGATAACAAACTACAACTAAGTCTACCTTTGATTTATTCTGCTCCTCTGCCTGATGTTTGTCAGTCAGTCTGTTACAGGCCTACTGAGCACAGACAAAATCACAGCTCGCTGGGAGCCTGTCAACAGCTTCCTCTGAGGTTTCAGAGATTTCCTGGAGACATTTCCACCCCTCACACAAAAAGGTCAACCAAGGCTCCAAAGGAAAGAGCAGTTCAGAGAGGAGTGGAGAGGATTGCTTGGCCCACAGTTTGATTCCTGTTTGTTTTCTCAGGCTTGCAAATAGCTCTCCGTGTTCAAGCTCCTCAGAAATATCTTTCTGTGAACCCAATAAAGGGAGAGACAGTCAGCTTTGCCTTCATTGCCACATGCCTGAGACATGACCATGCAGAGAAGATGTTCTCAATTAGCCAAGGGGATTTGGGAGCAAGACTGGGGGCTCCTCAACCACAGCTGGGATAAGCAGCAAGCAGCAGAATTCACAGGTTGGTCCCAAAGGATCACATGATCCTTTCCATTTGGTTACAGCCTGTTACTCAGTTGTGTCTCCAGCAGGTCAGAGAAGCTGAGCTCAAGATCATGTGGGCTTGCTGAGAACCTACAAGCTCACCTTCTTTATGCTCACCTCCACAGGTGCCTACATCCATGAGACACATAGAACATGGTTCACAATTAATCAAGACTCTTCCATGGGAGGCACACCTTACTCTCTAGCAGGCAAAAAACTCCCTTTGCAGAAAGAGAGACAGATAGGCAGACAGAGACACAGACACAGAGAGAGAGATAGAGATAGAGAGAGACAGATACAGAAAAAGAGAGAGAGGGGAAAGTACTGCCATAGAGGCAGGTTGTGGAGAAGGGATGGGAGGGAAATGGGGCACATAGGTGTTGGGAAATGTGCACTTGTGAAGGGGTGGGTGTTGGATCAGTTGGATCACTGTATGGCTGAAACCCAAATGTGAACAACTTTGTAATGGTCCATTGCATGGTGATTAATTAATTCATAAATAAATAAATGAATAAAAAGGGTGACATCACAACAGAAACCACAGAAATCCAAAAGATCATCAGAGATTACTTTGAGAGCCTGTATGCCGTGAAACATGAGAATCTAGAAGAAATGGATCAATTCCTGAAGTCCTATAACCTCCCACGGCTGAAACAAGAAGACCTCCAATACCTGAATAAGCCTATCACCATTGAGGAAATAGAAACAGTAATTAAAAGACTTCCCAAACACAAAAGCCCAGGTCCAGACGGATTCCTAGTGAACTCTACCAAACCTTTAAGGAGGACCTACTGCCAGTCCTTTTCAAGCTCTTCCAGGAAATAGAAGAAACAGAAACACTCCCAAACAGCTTCTACGAGGCACATATCACCCTGATACCCAAAGCAGGGAGAGACAACACAAAGAAAGAAAACTACAGACCAATATCCCTGATGAACACGGATGCTAAGATCTTCAACAAAATACTAGCAAACAGAATCCAAAGACTCATCAAGAAGATTATACATCATGACCAAGTTGGATTCATCCCGGGAATGCAAGGATGGTTCAACATTCGCAAGTCAATCAACATAATACATCATATCAATAAAAGAAAAAATAAAAACCATATGATCCTTTCAATAGACGCAGAAAAAGCATTTGACAAGATCCAGCACCCGTTCATGATTAAAACGCTCCAGAAAATGGGAATTGAAGGGACTTTCCTCAAGATAGTTACAGCCATCTACCAAAAGCCCACAGCAAGCATCATTCTAAATGGGGAAAAGTTGAAAGCCTTCCCCCCTGAGATCAGGGACAAGACAAGGTTGCCCCCTCTCACCTCTTTTATTCAATATAGTACTGGAAGTACTTGCCATAGCAATCAGAGAAGAAAAAGGACATCAAGGGCATCCAGATAGGCAAGGAAGAAGTCAAGCTATCATTATTTGCAGATGACATGATATTATACCTAGAGAACCCTAAACTCTCTACCAAAAAACTCCTAGAAACAATAGAGCGCATATAGTAGAGTGGCAGGATACAAAATCAACACCCAAAAGTCAGTGGCTTTCCTATATACAAATAGCGAAACAGAAGAAAGGGATATTAAGGGAAACAATTCCATTCACATTGTGCCACAGAAAATCAAATACCTAGGAATCAACTTACCCAAGTATGTAAAGGACCTGTACAAAGAAAACTACAAGACACTGCTCCAAGAGATAAAAGAGGACACAAGGAAATGGAAACACATTCCCTGTTCATGGATGGGGAGAATCAACATTGTCAAAATGGTAATACTCCCTAGAGCTCTGTACAGATTCAATGCAGTCCCTATAAGGATACCGATGACATTCTTCAAAGAAATTGACCAAACGCTCCTGAAATTTGTATGGAACAATAAACCCCCAAGGATAGCTAAAGCAATCCTCGGAAAAAGAAGATGGGAGGCATCACCTTTCCCAACTTCAAACTGTACTACAAGGCAGTAGTAATTAAAACAGCATGGTATTGGAATAAAAACAGACCTGTGGACCTATGGAATAGAATAGAGTATCCTGACACCCAACCTCAAACACATGATCATTTAATCTTTGATAAAGGTGCAATGAGTCTAAAATGGAGTAAGGAAAGCCTCTTCAACAAGTGGTGTTGGGAAAACTGGGCAGCAACGTGTAAAAAAATGAATTTGGACCTGTGTCTAACACCATGCACAAAAATCAGATCAAAATGGACTAAAGATCTCAATATCAGACTTGAATCCATAAAGTACATTGAAGAAAATATAGGAAAAACCCTCCACGACATTGAAGCTAAAGGCATCTTCAAAGGTGAAACATCACTAACAAAGCAACTAGAAGAAAAGATAAACATATGGGACTACATGAAACTGAAAAGCTTCTGCACCTCAAAAGAAACAGTGACTAAGATACAAAAGCAGTCCACAGAATGGGAAAGAATATTCACCCAATACCCATCTGATAAGGGGTTAATATCCAGGATATATCAGGCACTGGTAGAACTTTACAAGAAGAAAACAAACAACCCCATCAAAAAATGGGGACAAGAAATGAACAGAAACTTCAGCAAGGAAGAAATTCGAATGGCCAAAAAACATATGAAAAAATGCTCATCATCACTAATCATCAGAGAGATGCAAATCAAAACAACAATGAGATACCACTTTACACCACAGAGACTGGCACATATTCAAAAGAGCAAGAACAACAAGTGCTGGCGTGGATGTGGGGAAAAGGGGACACTCATCCATTGTTGGTGGGAATGCCGGCTGGTACAGCCTTTCTGGAAAACAATATGGACTTTCCTCCAAAGACTAGAAATTGAACTCCCATTTGACCCAGCCATACCACTCCTGGGAATCTACTCTGGGAAACCAAAAATACGCAGCGGAAACACCATCCCTACTTTTATGTTCATAGCAGCATTATTCACAATAGCCAGAATCTGGAAGCAACCAGAGTGCCCGAAAATCGATGACTGGATAAAGAAGCTTTGGTACATCTACACAATGGAATACTATGCAGCTGTTAGGAAAAATGAAGTTATAAAATTTGCCTATAAATGGATGGACATGGAGAAGATTATGTTGAGTGAAATTAGCCAGAAGGAGAGAGACAGATACAGAATGACTGCATTTATTTGCATGGCATAAATATATATGTACATATTATGATACCAATATCCAAGGTCAAGTGAAACATATATCAGGAGGTCTTGTCAAAGGTGGAGATTATCACAAACGTGTGGGAGTCAGAGTTTAGGTAAGACAGAAAATGGAACAGGGGGCTAACAATAGTCGAGGGTACTAATGCCAACCTAGAACTGAGCATTAAATAGAGGCAAAAGGATACACATGACAACCTTTTAATGTATGTTCTGTAATCCATAGTCTGGAAGGGAAGGAAAAGAGAAAGAGAGAGAAAGGGAAAGGAAATAAAGAACCTGCCATGGAGCAGGGCTGGGGAAGGGGAGGGAACCGGGGATGTTGGTGGTGGGAGATGGGCACTGGTGGAGGGACGGGTGCTGAAACACTGTATGACCAAAACCCAAACATGAACTTTTTAATTGTATATCTTTTTTATTTGTATATCTCACGGTGGTATAATAAAATACTTAAAAAAAAAATCCCCTAAAAAAAAAAAATAAATAAATAAATAAATAAATGAAAACTCTCATTTTTTTGTTTGCCTCCTCTTGAGGCCCAATGAAAAAATTAGCTCAACATATTGGCTATATTCTTGGAAATAGGAAGGGAAGTCCTTCTCTTTCTTTCCTTCTATTTTTACTGAATCACTGTACCATAGATCATTACAAAGCTGCTCATGATTGAGTTTCAGTCAAAAGTGTCCCAACACCCATCCCTCCACCAGTGCATACTTGCCAACACCAGTGTGTCCCATTCCCTCCCACCCAAGCCCCACAACCTGCCTGCAGGGCTTTTCTTCTCTCTCTCTCTCTCACACACACACACACACACTTTCTCCTTTTGCACATTGTGTTTTGCAAAATAAGATACTGAAGGGTTATCATGTATATTCCTTTACCTACCTTCAATACTCGGTTCTAGTCTAGCATTACTATTTCCAACTATTACTGTCAAACTGGTCCCTTCTCTGTCTTACACATCCACCACTCCCCACACATTTGTGGTAGATCCTAACCCTTGACAAGTCCTCCTGGCCCATTTTTTCTGACTTTGTATAGTAGCCTCATACTATGTTTTTAATTTTCTTATACCACTGTGAGATACACAACTACAAAACTGTTCATGATTAGGTTTCAGTCGCACTCAAACTATTTTTATACCACACAAATGAATGCAGTCATTCTATATCTGTCCTTTGCCTTCTAACTTCACTCAGCATGATATTCTCCATGTCCATCTACTGATAGGTAAATGTCATGATGGAAGTCCTTTTCTGGGCATGTGACCAATCACTCAAAAGCTGTTCTGCATGGAGGTGACCTCTGAGACAGTTTTGCTTGTTTCATGAATAAAGAATCTCAGTTTAAAGTTGAACAACTAGTTGACACCCTTGTGAGCTAAGGATGACTTAACCTTACACCCAGGACTCTCTTTGCTCCAGAAGTTCAGAAAAAAAACTCTCCCCCTCTCCACTCCTTCAAAGGCGCCACCAGGCTGAACTTTTGCTTCGCCTTGTTTCAGGGTACAAAATCGGTCCTGTGTCTAGGAATCTGATTTCCTCTTACCCCTTCCTTTCTCTCCTTAGTGATTCTGTCCTACAACATGGCCCTGGGGTTCTCATGCTTCTATTCAAGAAAGAAGTGAAGGAAACACTTACCCCAGCTTACCCATCACCCCTCATTCTCTTCTAAGTTAGAACCCAGAAGGCCTCTCTCCCTAGGAAGGAGTTTTAAGTCTTAGATGGAAGAATGCTTGTGGCCAGTTTGACAATACACCTTAGCCTGTGGTCCTTACACAGGTTGGAACACCATAAAGAGCTGCCTTCAAACAGGAGGTGATTAACTTCAAAAGGCTGCATGGGTTGGGTGCAAAGCACCCTCCAGATAGTCTGAAATTGGAAGAAGGAAACAGAGTGGAGTAGCTGAGTGTCAGCAACGGACCCCTTCAGAGCAACACGGTGCCTTGCTTTCTCTGGTGAAGATTGCAAAATTGGGGTTCTGTCAATGATACCCTTCAGTGGTTCTCCCTGAGGAGGGTCCATCTATGAGCTAGGAACTCACAGAGGTCACCAAGTGAGACCAACCCTGCTGGGAAAAGCAGAAGTTGAGAAAGGAAGCTGCAGGGCTCTTGATACTCAACCCGAAGGCTTGGAAAATGACCCATCCTCCTGCCTTAAGCTTTTCCATACGCTCCACATGATTAGAATTTCTCCTTAACGACACAAATCATGCTCAGGATCCAGGACAGCTGTACCAACAAAAAAATTTTAACCACCCATTTTTGTTCCCCCACCCTCTCCCCTGAGTTTGTATAATGAAACTGCTTAGTTAACACAAATTGTCAGCTTTGTTTCTTACTCTTCTGACAGATGATCCAATCATCATTTTACTGTAGGGGCCCAGTGGGCCAAATCCATTTCAATTATCTCTCACCAGAAAAGAATTCTCTTGGTGAGGTGGGAAGGCAAGAGAGAGAATTCAGGGGTAGACTTAGTTCCTGTGAGCAGGTCTGTTTCGTGCTCACCACTGTTAGAGCTGATAGCCTTGGTATCCATCCAAGGACAGAGCTGGGAGGTGTCAAGCTTCATTTAAAAAAAAAAAACTTTTTTCACTAGTACAAAATCAGGAAAAGAGATTTTTTAAAAATCTAGTTAAAAGAGGCCCGGTGAGATATAGGATTGGAGGTGGGTAGAGGCCCGGGGTGAGATATAGAATAAGGTGGTGGGTGGTCTAAACACCCTTCCCAGTCCATCTTGACTCTCCGCGTGACCTTGTCCTTGTCCCATCGCAAGCATCAGTTGGTTGCTCACCTTGGACTTGCCCCGTTTCCAGTCATGCCCTCTGGAATCGCAGAAACCCAAGAAAATACTTTTTGAATAGTTTCAGACATTTCTGATTTCAAGCTAGCTATTTAAAAATACTTTTAGCTATTGAGAAAACTGTGATCTGAAAACAAACTGGATAGGATGTCCCTGTGAAGGATGGGATGGCCCTGTGAGGGCAGGATGGTCCGGTCATGGGTGGCATGGTCCATGTGGGCATAATGGGCCTCTGGTGGATATGGCAGCACTGTGATTGTCAGGGTGGCCCTGTGGTGTGCAGGATAGTTCTATGGAAGATGGGGCAGTTCTATGATGAAAGAGTGGCCCTTTGATGGATAGAGTGGCCTCATGTTGGACGACATCTCCCTGGGATGGACAGGATGCCAGGGATGGGCAGACGACCTTCGAATGAATGGACATGACCATTTCGAGAGCTGTGCAGGCTGACTACTCCTGTCTGGTCCTGTTTGAACAAACCACACACCTCCCTGCAAACGCCCCATTCACCTTCCCCCACACCCTCCCCATACATCCTCCTGCCCTGCCTGGTTAGCTAGAGAGCATTCAGACTTCAGTTTCTACAAGTTATCACTGAGAGTCAGAAGACTTAAACTATTCACTGAGTTTTCTCCAGACTCTGAAACTGAAATAAAATACAGAAGTGAACTGGATTCTGAAATGGAAATAAATCCAGGCTCGCCACAGTACCCACTTTTCTCACTTTTGTGTTCATTGAAACAGCCTCATTTTATTTTTAAAAGGTTTTTTATAAGCTTGAGAGTCTAAATTAGATATATTTACTAAGGTGACTTATTTTATTAAAATGGATACATTGGTGGATGCAATTTCATGAAGGAATTATTAATCCATGATAAATAGCGGTATCTGCCTAAAATCAGGCACTGGCTGCCTGTGTAGCCAAAGGTTTCATATAAAATTTCATTTGAAAAATTGGTTTTAGGCCCTCACAAATTGAAAACCACTGGACTAATGATCTCTCATTTTCCTTGCAGCAAGAGGATACCTCACGGAGATCCCTCTCTGGGGGTAAGAGAGTTGTGTGATTTCATGATGTTTCTGGTTCCGTCAGAACATTCTGAAGAAAAACAAACTAATAAACCTGGTTCCCACATCTCTGACTCCACAGTGGAACGATTCAGCGGAAGCAGTTTCGAGGAGGTCCCAGGATCCGAAAGAGCACTGTTCTGTGCCAGTCACCAGAAGTGGATGCACGCCACTTGCTTTACTCTTTCTGTAGTGACCCATAACTCTTAGCAATGGTTGACACTCTTCAACGAGGAAACCAAATGCTCACACAGGCGATGAGTAGCCAAAGCAGGTTCTGCCTTGGATCCTCGACACCTTCCTCCCATGCCACCTGAGGTAGGGAACAAATCAGTCTTCCTATGAGGGGCTCCGGAAGAAGGGGCCATTCAGTCATAAAGGGCTGCATGGAGGAGATGGCATTTGAGCCAGAGCTTGAAGAAGTAGGAGAATCGAACCTGCTATGGTCTGTGTGAGAAGAGCACAGACCAGAGGAAGAAGAGCCGTTGAATGGCAGAGACCAACTCCTGGGGCAGGAACAGGGCACAGCAGTGGCATAAGAGAGTGCAGGAATGAAGGAGGTGGGGCGGGGTCCTGGGTCAGAGCCTCAGCCTAGCACTTTGAGGCTCATGGCGCCCTGCCCGCCTACTCTTGCTGCCCCCACCACCACTGTTGCCTACGCCTGGGCACAAGGATCCTGCCCCACCTTTCAGATTTTTGTCTTTGTGCCCCTGCCAGCTCTTCCCAGTCCCTTCTGCTGGGGAAGTTCTTCCTGTCCTTCCAGTCCCAGCAAAGAAGGCTTCCTGGGTGCCTCAGCAGAGACAATGTCCCTGGTCCCACACACCAGACTTCTTTTAACTGCTCTGAGCTCAGTGAGCAAGTTTCTTGGCAAGAATGATTCATTAGGAAAGAATCTGAGAAAGCGGCTTGGGATCCACCATACCATGTCTTCGGTCAATGCCACCAGCACCCCCAGCCCCGGCCTCTGTCCTATCTCTGTTGGTCCCACACTGCCACCCTGACACTAGCCCCATGGATCATCCGTGGAGCTGGTCACGCTGTAGGTGTACACTGTAACCACTCACTGTCTCTGCACTCTCAGACAGAGGTGGCAGAGGCCCTTCCACCTGACAGGGGCCTAGAGTGTTTGCTGAAACCCCAAGGCCTCTACCCCAGCCCAGTCCAGTCGCCCAGCTCCACCCCACATAATCAGACACTCAGTTCCATCCCACTATGCGTGATCAGAGCCCCCTTGAATTCTATCCCACTCTATGTATGAGGCAATTTTTCAAGTAACTTGAGTACCTGACAATCTGTGGACCATCTCCACATTGTTAACTGGCAGAAAACATGCAAAATGAGCCTTTCACACCTTTCTCCCAGCAAAAAAAAAAAAAAAGCACAAAAGTCGTTCTTGGCTTTCACTGCTTTCAGACCATTAGCCAATGACTTCTGGTTGTATTCAAGGCTCAGCTCAAACCCCACAGCACTGCTACTCTTGGAGCACCTCCTTTGCCTGCAGCCTCAGTCCTGCAGCCTCCAGGTATCAGACTGCCCTGAGACCGCACAGACTGAAGGCAGAGAAATCAGGCCCCCTGTCTGAGGGGACCAGCAGGCGGAGTGAAAGCCGGGTACAGCTGGGCCTTCCAGCTCTGCTCCCCTACTGATGTGCAATGGTGACTGGAATACCTTCCACTGGCCCGGGGAGCTATTTGGAGCAACCCTCCAGAACAAAGCCTGGCCCCATTGGCCAGCTCGGGGCACACAGAACATCAAATGGCAGGACATGAAAGGACTGAGGAGAATGCTTGCTGGGGAGGCACTTAGCCTGAAAAACCTGAAACCCGCCCCTTGACTGAGGGCCGCTAACCACAGCCTGGATGAATGATTAATGATTATGGCCAGAGCTTATTGCAAACAGGCATGTGACAGCAGAGCCACCAGCCACCCGCAGAACCTGCCCATGTGATTGATGAGCCACTGAGGGGTGCAGAGGGCAGCGGGGAACAGGCTGCAACCACAGAGAGCACCAGGTCTTAGGGATGCTGGAGGGATGCCAGCACCTGGTTCTGTGTGGCTGGCTTAGCCCACAGCAGGCAAGCCACGAAGCCAGTCTGTCCCAACCAGTCACCTAAATGATGGTGGGCAGGATTGCGGGGCAGGAGCCTTGGACTAAACCCTAATGAGGAGGCAGACGTGGAATGAGAAGTGAGCCCTTGGTCCATTCAGTCAAGGCACCACATAATACCATAGGACCAGAGCTACCAAGCCTGTGACGTGGGCAATCAGAGAAGACTCTATGCTAGTTTGGGCAGAGCAGGTTTCAGAAACGCACCTCCTGACCCATGTCAACTCCCCAACGTTCCCTCCACCCAAGCAGCCAGGGACACATTCCTGCCCAGCCCATGTCCCTTTGGTTGATCTGGGAAAGAGGGGAGAGGCTGGCTGAAGGGGAGTCCTCATTCTCCTGCTTGTTCTGCCAAGGATCTCAATACCCACCCCTGGGCCTCCCAGAATCTACACCCTCCAGGATGGCTTCACCAAGGCTTCCGGGTCCCTGGCAAAGCCTCCCCATTGAGAAGCAGATTCTGACTCTGACTCATGGATTGCAGACAACAGCAACCGCCCCTGTCTCCCTGAGCTAGGGGCCGGCTGCTGGCAGACAGAGGACATGGTTCCTTCATGTCACTTCATGATCTGACCAGGGCATGAGCATTCCTCCTGCCAACGCAAACTGAAACAAGCACAGCCTCTACAGGTGCGGCGCGAGAGCAACATAGGAAAGGCAGAGGCGACACTGCACTGGGGCCAAGGGGCCTTCCCTGGGAAGGACCTTCAAGGCTCCTGTGAGCTTCAGGCCACTTTCCCATGGCAGTCACTGTCCTGTCTGGACTAGCAAAGTGTCCAAGTCTGTCACCTACCACTGGATGTCCAGAGACCTCTGTGTACAGCCCTGAAGGAGTGGCAGCAGCCCACCAGCTGGGCAGGACCCACAGAACCAGTCTGTGACTTGACCCAGAGAGCCGCCGGGAGCCGGGGACAGCCCTGGTGGGGGCCTGGTCGTTCCGCAGACTCTGGCCCCGTTTCATCTTAATACACTCCTGCATGTACCTGACATTGGATACTCGTCCTCGAGCATGCAAATCTAATAAATTCTTGGCTCCTGCAAGTTTCTTTAAAAAATATAAAAGAGGATCATATATAAAGAAGTTGATTAATATACACCCCACTAAAACAGCCTGGAACATCTGTGTATTAAGTTCATTTATTAAATTACACCAATCTGTATTTTAATGAGTGAAAGATACAGTACTTATTCTGTCATCCATCAAAATAAACTCAGGAAATACTTAACATTATAATCATTTTTCTTGTTTGAACACGAGTTATGAAATATCCCGCACTAAGAACGCTGGACTTGCCATCATGATCAAATATGTTTTCACAGGTGCAGCAAATATTCAGTTTTCATTTCTTTCTCCAACTGTTGAAAATATAAACCATGTTTTCTAGTTCTTAGCTGGGTAACGTTGCCTTCCCACCACATGGCAGCCATTACTACAGCCTTATTACCACCCGTCTTTCTTTTCCCGAAACACTCCTCTCCTAAAGTTGCTTAGTAATGAAAACATGGGCTTCTGTAGGGGCCCCTCAGCCCCAGTCCTTCCTCAGTGGGCTCTTTGGCTCGAACCAGGGCACCATCTTCTGTTTATCTCTGTCGGTGGCACCTATCTCCTCTAGAACTGAAAATGGTTTAAAAGGCACTGAAGCAAACAGTACATTTGGAGGGGATCACAAAAGGGCTGAGATTTCCTGTTGACTGGCCAACCACAGAATCACGGAGGCAGAGAGCCCAGGAAGGCAAGTCTCACTGCCTGCAGGAGGGCACTATGACACAGCAATGACCACCAGCTGTGAACGCCATGGATGAGGGGCTGGGGAGGGGCAGACAAGGGTAATGAAGCCCGGCACTGGCTCACTGAGTCACCACTGCCCACCCACTGGGTAGCTTCCATATCAAGGCGGACTTACTGTAGACCTGCCATGCCTCTGTCCATGTCCTGGACAGGATGTGCTTGTTCCTGGCCACACCTAACTGGTTCCCCCACACATACTCTTCTCCCCAGCCTGACCCAGCCCTGTAGGTGCCCTCGTGCACAGACCCACCTGCTTCCAGAGACTTCCCTGTCCAGGTTCTTCACGTTGAACTCAGGCCCCACTGGGAAAGAATGTCGTGTGTGTGTGTGTGTGTGTAGGTGGGTGGGTGGGTGGGTGGTGAGTGGGTGGGTGAGTGGGGGGGGTGGTTATAGGTGACACTTACTGGCTGACTCAAAGGGAAACCTCAAGGAAGAGTTGGCAGGATTGATGGACAGCACAGTCCCTAAGAAGAAAGTTAGCAAAGCACTTAATGGGCAGCACGGTGCCTACGGAGAAAGCTAGGAAAGCACTTATGGCTTCAGGGGCTTCCATAGTGAGAGGCTCCCTCACTATGTTTGGGGGCATGGATGTGCTAAAGCTGTTCTGGGGATGAGGGGAAACAAAGAGCAGGTGGGGAGAGAGAGGATGGTGGGAGCGGAATGGAAATTTGGGCCAATTCAGGAGGGGGCCTCGTGCTCTGGGCTTAGGAATTTTATACTCTAAGCAATATGTAGCAATAAGCAACTGTTTTGGTGTTTGTTTTTAATTTCAAATCCAGACTTAATTCTGGGTAAATTAAAAAAAAAAAAGACAAAAAAGAAATCCAGATCCAGAACAGTGGCCGAAAGAAACATGGAACAATGAATGCAACCATTTCAGAGCAGCCTAACTTCAAAGCAATCTCAGTCATATGAAGGGAGAATTTAGTTTGGTGTGTTTCAAATGCTCCCACCGAAATAACTTCCTGTTTGGGTGAAGGCTTCTATTTGCATTCTTCACACAGAGCAGGGAGGACTAGCACCAATTATGAACCGCGATACTTATAAATAAGCACGAGCCTGGAAGTGGATTTGGGAAACTCATGAGTCGCATCCAGATCTGTGTTTCGGAAGAAAGGCTCCCAGAGCCGGTCAAGGACAGGATTTGGGAGAGACCCTGGCAGAGACGGAGGAGCCGGGGTGGGCCCAGAGAAATGGAAGCAGGCAGAGTTAAGGCCGCAGGTGGGTGTGCAGTCAGAGGGCAGAGGAGGAGCCCTTTGGACGTCCTGAGGAATGTCACTGACCCACAGGCTCCCAGGGCTGAGAGGTTCAGGCTTCAGCAGTTGTCTGCTCTGGGCAACCCTCATCTCCTAAGCTCAACTTATGCAAGGCCCCCAATTTTCTCAGTGCCCCAGCTGGATCTGCTGCAAGATCAGGAGAGGCTTGCCCAGTCTCCCCCGACTCATCACCCATGGCATACTCTTGGTTTATAAACCCCTAGAAGCATGGCAAGCATTACAGTTTCCCAAGCAAGGAACGCAAACAACTTGCTCTCTGCTGATACTCAGTCTTGAGCACCAGCTCCAGCAGGTCTGAAGTGCACAGATGGACCAGGAAGTCCCAGGAATCCAGGGCAGGAGGTGAGTCATACCTGGGCTGGAGCTTTCTTGGGGGCTCTGGCAGTGGAGCCCTCCATCTTACTGACTGTCAGCTTTACTCACAAGTCCCTGAAGGCATTCTCAAGCTGGCCAGCAGCAGATGAAATGCCAGTTTCAATAAGGGGATGCTACTTTGAGCCTTTGTCACTGTGGCAGGGAGAAGGGGCACAAGGTTCTCATTCCTGTGGTCAGGTAACATCCCCTGTGGTCAGGTAGAAGCGCTGACCACAGGGGATGTTGCCAGGTCAGCTTTTTTTTTTTAATTAATTAAATCGCTGTGAGATAGACTATTAAAAAAAGAACTCCTTTCCCATTGGGGACTAGGTTGGTTGGAGGAAAGTAAATCTTGGGGAAGTTTCACAGACCCAGTGAGGCTTTGGGGTGTCAAAGTAACATGTGGAATTTAGGAGTAGTACAAGCAGGTACAAAGCAGATACCACAGTGGGAGGGATGGGAAGGAGATTGGGGGAAGGGGGGAGATCAAACGAAAGCCCTCAGGCAGTGTGACGTTAACTGGGGGGGGTGCCCATGCCTCAAACCTGGTACGGGAGCTCCTCAGAAACAAGTAAAAAATATTTAAAACAACAGAGTGAGAAAGGAGGTTCAGGTTGTGGAAGAGCTGGGTCAGGCTCTCCAACTAAAGACTGCAGGCCAGCGGCCTGTGATCCTAACAGAACAGCAAAAGCTATTTGTTACCAAATGTCCCGGGAGCGATTGCCCACTGAGATAGCAAGAAGAGGGAAATAAAACTTCAAACGGAGTTTAATGACTGAGCTCAGCAGATTGGGTGGGAAGGCGGGCTGCTCTGTGTGCAAACAGCAGGCTGGAGCAAAGCTGCAGTCTTGTTTGCTCTGTCACTCTGGACACTTTCCCCAGGGAAATTGCTCAAGTTACTTCTCAGACTCCACGGTGAGTCTCCATAAGCATGAGGACACCGAACGCATCATGATGAGGTAGGTTCTAACCATGAAGCTCCTAGGCTCAGAACTTCTCTGAAACGTTGGCAGGGACAGGTTAAGGGAAGCCACTGAAGATGCTCCATCCAGCCTGCACCACCATGGGACAAGGGGCTAGCAACCGACTCTGCCAGGGCTCTGCTGGGTGGGGGGGCATATACTGCCCCCTGCGACCCATGTGAAATCTAGCAGGAAGCCCCAGTCAGCCTGCTGCATCAGATTTAGCACCACCAAATCAAAGTCCACTCTTCAAAAGAAGCCACTCCCCAGAGATAGAAGGCCTTTTTTTTTTTTTTTTTTGCTTTTTGGGTCACACCAGTGATGCTCAGGGGTTACTTCTGGCTCTGCACTCAGGAATTACTCCTGGCACTGCGTGGGAGACCATATGGGATGCCAGGGATCGAACCCGGCTCGGCCACATGCAAGGCAAACGCCGGACCCACTGGACTATCACTCCGGCCCCTAGAAGGCCCCTTGTCTCCGGATTTTTCCAGACAAGCCAAGGAGTAGCCTGAGCTGGAAAACCCAAGAATCAGAGACCAAAAAAAATCTTTCTACACAGGGTATCTCTCCTCTCTTCACTCCCTCCTTCCCTCCACATACAGACATGCATACATGCACACATACACACATTCACATACATACTCACACAGGCATTCATACATGTACACACACATGTACATACTACAGTGCCTGGGATCCTCCTGAGCAATCAAGGTTGCCAGAGTGACCATCACAGCCCAAGACCTACACTCTGGAAGAAGCCAGAACTCCAGCACCACAGCCATTCCTGTGGCATTGGGAAACTCACTAGAAACTCCCTCTGTGATCCTGGCAGGCGTTTTGCTTCTGAGCTGCCACTTGTGGCAAAGGAGAAGCTGAACCTGGCTCATCGAGCACAATGGGGTGCAAACTTGGATGAAAAGCATGAATTCCTGGGCAAGGAAGTAAACACAATAACTTCCTGCATGCTGACTCCTTGGGAAACTGAGGCAAGAATCGTTCTGTCACCGATATCACCAAGCTTCCTTCTCCAGTGCTTATAGACAGCGGCCACACCACCCCACCCTCATGGCTGCCTCTCCGGCGGAGGACGCCTTGCACTGACCCGAGAGCTATCAGCAGATCTTCCTGGCGGTGGGACTGGCCAGCATTCGGACGCCTCTGCTTTGATGTGGAAGCCACAGCAATGCTCCTAATTGGTTCCTGAGCCAGCCCACAGTTCCGTGGGGTTCCCCTTCAGCAGCATGAGCAGAGACTTCATAAAACAGAACCAACTTTGGAACGAATGCTCAAGGCTGCTCGCAGGAAGTGGACCAATTAATTTTGTTGTCTATGGGGTCATGGACATAACTCAGATTTAGATGTGTCCAGAATGATTCGCTCTGTAGGTTTTCTGGATGTGACAGTCCCAGACTAGATTTCTTTCTCAGGGGGTTGTAAAAGGCGGAAGTCAAGGCACCAGAATTTTTGAATTCCACTTCTTTCTAGCCCAGGGGTCCAGTGGAACCATGGAGGCCCCAAGGGTTTCGAGACAATGTTCATAATAATACCTAGACAGCAGTTTCCTCTCCCTGTGTTGGCATCTGCATCCATAGTGCAGTTCTCAGATTCCTTGGCCAGTGGTGCTCTGATACCAACACCCGTTCCATAATGCAAACTACTTCTCAGGCTTTCCAGGCAGCATCATAATCCACAGATCAGGGGGATCAGTCCCACAAGACCTCCCCTACCATCATGCTTCAGACCCCAGTCCCAAACTAGTTTGTTACCTGTGTTTCTACAAGATTAGCTATGAACTAGACCCTCTCCTTGGGTTTTATTACTTTCCTCTTTCCTTACTTAGTCCGAGTGGCGTCCAGGACTCAAAAACAACTTTATAGATTGGCCAGTTTATTATAAAAGCATAAAATTTAAGGAACAGCCAGATAGAAGAGATAGTGAGGGAAAGGTCTAATGGAAGGGCACAGAACATTGTGCTTTCTTTGGGAGGGAGGCACTCTCCCCCAAATCTCCATGCGTTCATCAACTGCAGACTTCCAAACCTTGTCCTTTGGGAGTTATATGGAGCTTCATTACATAGGTAATACTGATCAAACCATTGACCACTGGCAATTTATCCAGCCTCTAACCTCTCTCCCTCCCAAAAGTCACGAAGTAGTTGTGTAAGTTCTTGCCCTCTAAGCACTGGGAAGTTATGCAAGTGCACATGCGTGTGCTCACACACACACACACACATACATACACACCCTCATCAAATAAACATAATAAAGAATACCTTTATTGTTTTTAGTACAGAAGAAATTCAGAGTTTGGGGACTAGAAATTCTCCAGTACTGGAGACTATATACTCATTTATTATAAATCACAGTATCTCAGAGCAATGATGTATAAAACCGCTAGCACTTAAGCATGAATGCAGTTAATGGTGTCCTGTTTCCTTCCTGCTCACACTAATGGGGGTCAAACTTTGGGGAGAAGCTTGGAGGCCACACCAAACAGGCTCAGGGGGCTATTCCTGGCTCTGTGCTTAGGCATGTCCCCTGAGGTGCTCAGGGTAGCATATGTGGTATTGGGGTCAATGGGAAGCAAAGAATGTGTCTTAACCCCTGCACCATCTCTCTCTCTTTAAAGCATTCTTGAAAAGCTACTTCTTAATGTACTGAGACCATGTACAATGAGATATCACAGTAAAACATCTGGAAGACTGGTATAACTCAGTCAACCAAATTTTCCAAGTGACCAAGGTCATGTGTGACAAAGTCATGCATCTTTAAATTTCTATTATTGCCTGAAAGACAACTTAAGAAAATAAATGAATTGGTAGAGCCCATGAGGAAGAACTATGCAGGAAAAGCCAAGTGATCCCACAACAACCAAGAGAACTGGTATCATGAAGGTGTTAGCGACTCAAGAATGAGGGCAGTTAGGGAGTGTTATCCAAGGAATAGAAAAGTCTAGAAGAAAGAACTAAATGTTGGTTAGCTAGAAAGATAAAAAATAAGTCAAGCCAGAATGTCTTAGCCTGAGTATTTTTTAGGAGACTGGCTAGAGCCAGACTGCAGTAGCTTAAGAAACACTTGGAAAGAGAAGAAATGGATAACTTTGGCTTGCTGGGAAGGAAGACAAGGAAGAAAGGAGATTGGAAGCTCATTAAAACAGTCAGCTTTGAAGATATTTTTGGGGTCATTTTGTTTGTTAATAAAGAAGGCACTCAGACATGTGTATATATACTGAGGAAAACAAATAAACCAAGAATTTGAGAAGAATAAAGACCGGTTGGAAAATGCCACCTTAGAAGCAAAGGGGCAGATGAGATCCAGAGGGTGAGTGTGGTTAGGAGCTGGGCCCTCAAAGTCAGTGGGAAAGTGTGTGTGGGCAGAGATGCCTTGATCAGGAGTAAAGGGCAGGTGCTGGACTAGCTGAAGTTCCTGTTTCATTTCCTTTTTGAAGGACTCTAAAGGAAATGTCCTTCTATGTTACATCAAGTGCATGCCAAGTGTATATCATGTGTAAATCAAGTGTACATCAAGTGTACATCAAGTGTACCTTACTCCAAGGGGGGACTTAAGGGCATAAGGAGAACAGGAGTTTGGGAAGAGTTACGTTGGGTGACACAAACCAGAAGTGTCCAACCCCACCTGTTGGGGAGCCCCGGGGTCCCCAACATCAGGGAACGAGTTCCCTTCTACCTCCAAAGCTGGCAGGGAATGGATGAAAACTTCGTAGTCCAGTGCAGATTTAAAAGGCTTTACTCCCACAGATTCTGGTATACAATCCAGTAACAGGAAAACCCTTGACTTCTTCAGGTTCCTAGCTGGGTCCCGGCCACGTGTGGGTTTAGAATCCTAGGCCAAGATGGATGCTACCATGTGCTAAGGCCTAACAGGGAAGAGAACAAAGAGGCGGAGAGAGGAGAGGCAGAAAGCAAAGAGGAGCCAAAATGGCCAAAAGACCCTTTCTCCTATATTATTTTATAGATAAGCTTGCCAAACCTTCCAGCCCAGCCCATTGTGGGCTGAGCTATCTAGAGATGAATCCAGGTAAATGACCCTACTGAAATGCAGATCTTCAGGTGGGCTCTATGACTCAAGCTTAACTATGCCAGAGCTGACTCCCTGAGATAAAAATCTCCCTAACAGAGCGCGGAGGTGCTACTTCTCCTAACCAGAAATCAGTTCAGAATGTAATTTGTAGAGAATGGTATTAATACTTCTTACCATGAATATATAACCAGCTGTTTCCAAACTCTAGATCCCACTAAAGTCCAAACTCCGTCAGAATAATTCACTTTGGCATTACCTTTAGAATCAGAGACATGTCAGTTTTCCCAGAGGCACACAGGCATGTCTCTTTGAACGAGGAGAACTGATTACATTATGGTTGATCTAACATGGCCAAGTACTCTTGGAATATCTACATTTATGTCTCTTGCGGAGGACACATGGGGGCAGGAAGAGTATTGATCTGGGGCAAGCAAGATTCATAATATTCATGATAAAAATATTTATGCCATATAAAATTATGAAATCAATCCAATTCTGCCCAAGCTCCCCATTGTGTCTGCTCCAGAGATTCTCTAAAGGAAGGGAGTAGCCCTCCACATAAGCTAAAAGTAGTGGGAGCCTAAGGCTCAGTAGAGCATGTCACCCAACACCTATCCTTGAATCAGGACTCTAGATCCACAGGGAAGAGATGACCTCCCAGTCATGAAGCCAGAGATCACACCATCTGGGTGTGAAGGAACAGACACTGCCTCATGTCCTGGCCAGTTGTATCTCTGTGACAGCCAAGGCCAGCACACAGGAATGAATATCTGTCATCAGAAGTCCTGACTATGGAAGAGTGGACACAATTGACAAATTGGCTTTTTACTATTAAGTCACCATAGAGGTGACTAATTTGTCTGAGTGTCACCTCCCCTCTGATAAATGTCCATCATAAATCCTGTCTCAGGAATTTTGCTGTGAGAAGAAAACCATATTTCCCAGGCAGCTACCCAGTGGATCGGTGTTGGATAATGCCCAGTGATAATGGCAGGTATGCCCATGATCATTGGGGGAGTGGAGGGTGGACTCTCTAAAATGCAAGATACATAAGAAGGAACAAGAGGGTTTCTATTAGGGTGAGTGTGAGTGTGTGTGTGTGTGTGTGTGTGAGAGAGAGAGAGAGAGAGAGAGAGAGAGAGAAAGGCTCTCACACACCTATAACACGGAGGAACCAGCACTGTTCAAGTGCACTATGGCCATTCTCCCACTCAAGATCTGCTGTGTGGCCTGAAAGTTCAAACTCAGGCCCAGCACCGGGAGCTGCTCGAGCCTGGCCATGCTGAGGGCCACAGTGCTGTTGGGCCATGCTGTTGGGCACACCCAACAGTGCAGGGCTGGGGATCAAACCCAGTGCCCCTACCTGCAAGTGATTCCTGCTGCCCTTGGAGCCATATACCTGGCCCCTCGTTAGGTTTTTTAAAAGCACTCATCTGGCAACCTGAATTAGGAAAGGAAGAAAATCAGTAAGTCACTGACTTGGCCATCAATGAGCTGAGAGCAACCTTACAAAGTATTCACCTCTAACCTCATTCCCCATGGAGGAATCAGGGATTGAGGGAAGCGGGGAAATTCTCTGGTCAACTGAGCACTACAGCATCATGGGGCCAGCCACCAGCCAAGACTTGATTTTCACGTCCTGTCACAGCTGGAGTATGCCTGTCACACTAGTCAAGATCCCTAGCTGTTCCCGAGACAAAGGTGGCATTCAAAACTCAGAGCATTTCTGCCTTCTCTACTAGACTCCACACCCAAAGAGAGGCTATCTGAGATAGCAGGGCTGAAGAACTTGGCTTCCCTGGTGGAGCGTGAGCCCACATCTTGTTCTGGTCATGGGCTGGTAGAAGTGTGAAGAGACCTAAACTGAGCTGACACTTCCAGATGCTTTCCCTCAAGCCAGTTTCTCATTCAGGAACATCTGGGCTCAGCCCAGGAGTCCAGAGCATTCCTTGCCATCCCCACCAGAACATGGTCCATGCCAGACTTAACTGAAAAGTGGGGTCACAGAATCCCACTCTGCTGAGCAGCAGAAGCCACATCTCAAGCTGCTGGGCTTCCCGTGGGACAGCAGCTCTATTCTGAGTGCTCACACAGAGTTAAAGGAACTGGCTGGAGGCAGCGTTGGGCCCATACTCAGGCTGCCAGGGGTCCACCATCCCACCCCATCCCCAAAAGCCTCCAACAAGCCTGAACTTGGAGAGCCGACTCTGCTCAGAGCTTTCTGGCACCATCCTGGGGGCTGAGGACTCCTTTTATGCTGGTTGGAGCATGACAATCTTCCCAGTCAGAACTGTCAAGAGACAGACACCCCAGAGCTGTCTACCAACCCTCCCTGCTCAAGAGAATGGTGGTGGGGGGGGGGGAATCTCTGTCTCTGTCATGATGCCCTTCTTGCTTGGTCTCAGGGAGTACGAGGCCTCTGGAAGCTCAAGACAACTTGAAGTTTTTTCTCCTTCTTTGCCCAGACCTTTCCTGAGGGCCCGGGCACAGTACAGAATAGCCCGGTTGTTTAAATTGGCTAAGTGGAGAAAAGAAGGGCAAAATATTTAACTAGGAGGGGGAAACCCACATAAGTTAATGTCACAAAACATTGTCATGCTATACATCACATTCTGAAAGGGTGTGGATATGCCAGAAATCCTGCATACATGCCGAATATTTGTGGGCAGGAGTTTGTGTATCACTGAGAGTAAAATGCTGAAAGTAAAGTGGGGCAGTCAGGAGAGAGGGGGTACAGAGTTTGGGGAGCAAGCCTCAATCTCTGGCCTCTTCCTTTGGCACTAAAGAAGTCTGAACTCAGAGGAAAGCAGAAGGTTGGATGGGGTATGTGGTGGGGAGACCAGACTAAAAGGTGTCCCTTCCTCTAAGGGAAGAGAGAGACTCTGGAGGGAGCAGAGAGCAGGCGTGGCTGGCAGCAGAGGTGTCCTGGCCCACAAGACCTCTCAGCCTGACACTGTGATGTCTGAGTAGAATCCCAGCCCGCTTTCATTACTGCAGAACCAGGAAGTTGCTTGAGCTAAGATCACAGTAAACCTGCAGCTGGGCCTGGTTTCTGACTGGGGGGCTCAGGGAAAGTAGGAACTCAGAACAAAAGGCCAGTAAGACATTGTGTTCCTGAGCACTGGCGCACCTCTGTGGGGTGTTGTTTCCGTTGAAGAGATCTTCACCTGGCAGGTAATGAGTCCAAGTGTGAGGACAGAGCTCTGGAAAGGTGGCCTGCCGCAGTCTCCACTCCCAAAGCTGACCTGCTCCCATAAATGGCTTTCACGTGTCTGTTCCTGAACTGCCTATGGGGAATGCAGCACTTTCAAATGCACCTCCCTCCTCTTGTTAAAAATGATAAACAAGAGTAGAGAAGAGAATAAAAGTCGGCACATCTGCACTTGCCCGATTTTCTGGGAATCCAGAGCATATGTGAAGCAAAAGCTGCTTCTAATCAAAGAAGCCCGCCTTCCTTGGTCTAATACATTCCACATTGGGTGTTTTCTCTTGTGCCCGGTGTGCCAGGAGGCCTGTTCCTAACTCAGCCTGTGAGGCTGAGGTGTGTGCTTTTGCAGAGGAAACACACAGGGGGTCACAGCCCTCTGAGAACTCACAATGGCCCAGCGGAAGGCCGGCATGCACGTTGCCAAGTCATCGGCGCTGATGTGCTGCTGCCCAGACTCTGTGTGCTGCTGAGGCTGCGTCATCTGATGAGGTCTCTTTCCGAGGCCAGCGCTGGGAAGTGCTGGTAACTTGGCACCAGGGCCCGAGACACTGTCAAGGAAATGGTCAGTGGGTTTGGTCAATAAGAACACAAGAGTTCCTCAGGCGGGAGCTTCCCAGTCTTACCTCCCTGGTTGCTGGTATCCTAGAAAGCCAGTCCTTTTGCTCCTTCCCCCTGTACATCATTGCTCGGCAAACTCCTACAGTAGCCATTGGGTCCCTCAGTCTCACTGAGGCAGAGAAATGTGTCCCAGGAGAAACAGTTTCATGGCACCAAGATGACTTTCCCCAACTTTCCCTTCTCATGTATTGTCTATTCTGAAATTTCTTTTCTGTTTTGAAATTCTGTTTTATTGGTCTCTACTAGAATCAAAGTTTTTTTTGCATTCTTTTGCTATCTATGATTACCAAGGAGTTGGACCGGTTTTGATCCCTGCACCACATATGGTCTCCAAAGCATCACTAGGGCTGAGCCCTGAGTACAGAACTAGCAGTGAGCCCTGAATATTGCCCCCAAAATAGTATCTTTTTAGAAGAATATACATTTTAATTCAATTGAATGAAAAGTCTGAAATAGACCCAGGGATTTAGAGCAACTCATTTCTGCCAAATTGCTTTTGGCCAACGGTGATGGGGAAAGAAATAGATTGTTAGCACAGTTATCCACAATACAAAACCAATGAGTTTGGACCTAGCCTTCACACAATGTACCCAAAAAGTGTTCTAAATGAACCAAAGTCTAAACTTTGATATTTCTCCTGATACACTTGTCCTCAGGCCACTCTCCCTGACTGAGCGGTAGGTTTGGTATTTTGTTTTTTTTTTATTGATTTTTTTTTTACACTTTCAAAGATATACAATTAAAGATGTTCATAATTTTGGGTTTTGGTCATACAGTGTTCCAGTACCCATCCACTCCACCAGTACCCATCTCCCACCACCAAAGTCCCCGGTTCCCTCCCCATCCCCAGCCCCCTCCGTGGCAGGTTCTTCTTATTTCTTTCCCTTTCTCTCTCTCTTTTTTCCCTTTCTTCAGACTATGGATTACAGAACATACATTAAAGGGTTGTCATGTGTTATCTTTTGCCTCTATTTAATGCTCAGTTCTAGGTTTGGTATTAGTACCCGCGACAATTCTTAGCACACTGTTCCATTTTCTGTCTTACCTAGCCTCTGAGCTCCCACGTTTGTGATAATTTCCACCTTGGCAAAGACCTCCTAATACATGTTTCATGACCTTGACATTGGTATCATAATATATATATATATGTTATGCAAATAAATACGTCATTCTCGTATCTGTCTCTCTCTCTTCTGGCTAATTTCACTCAACATAATCTTCTCCATGTCCATCCATTTATAGGCAAATTTTATAGCTTCATTTTTCTAAGCTGCTAGCTAGATTCCATTGTGGATGTTCCAAAGCTTCTTTATCCAGTCTTCAATTTTTGGGCACTCTAGTTGCTTCCAGATTCTGCCATTGTAAATAATGCTGCTATGAACAAAAATAGGGATGGTGTTTCCGCCACGTATTTTAGTTTCCCAGAGTAGATTACCCAGGATTATATGGCTGGATCAAATGGGAGTTCAATTTCTAAAAGTCTTTGGAGGAATATCCCATATTGTTTCCAAAAAGGTTGTATCAGCGGCATTCCCACCAACAATGGATTTGAGTGTCCCCTTTTTCCCACATCCATACTTCAGCACTTGTTGTTCTTGCTCTTGAATATGTACTTGAGTCTCTGTGGTATAAAAATGATATTTATTTTTGTTTTTGATTTACATCTCTTCTGATGATTAGTGATGATGAGCATTTTTTCATATGTTTTTTTTTGCTCATTCAAATTACTTCCGTGCTGAAGTTTCTGTTCATTTTCTTCTCCCCCATTTTTTTTATGGGGTTGTTTGTTTTCTTCTTGTAAAGATCTACCAGTGTCTGATATATCCTGGATATTAACCCTTTATCAGATGTGGCAAGTAATATTCTTTCCCCAGTCTGGGAACTAGCCTTTTGTATCTTAGTCACTGTTTCTTTTGAGGTGAGAGCTTTTTAGTTTCATGTAGTCCCGTATGTTTATCTTTTTCTTCCTAGTTGCTTCGTTAGTGGTGTTTCACCTTTGAAGATCCCTTTAGCTTAAATGTCATGGAGGGGTTTTCCTATTTTCTTCGATGTGTTTTTTTTTGGATTGAGGTCTGATATTGAGATCGTTAATCCATTTTGATTTGATTTTTGTGCATATGTTAGACACTGGTCCAAATTCATTTTTTCGATGTCCTTTACCCAGTTTTCCCAACACCACTCGTTGAAGAGGGCTTTCTTAGCTCATTTTGGCTGGCGCTTCCTTTATCGTGATTCAATGATCATTTTTTGAGGTTGGAGCCGTAGAGCTACTCAATTTGTTCCTGAGGATCCAGGGTCTGTTTTATTCAATACCACGCTGTTTTATTTTTATTTATTTTATTTTTATTATACACCATGAGAAACAATTAAAAAGGTGTTCAATTGGTTTCGGTACAGTATTAGTATCATCTTCACCAGCATTTCACACCAGCAAATTCCACCCCCTCCACCCATCCACAGGCTGCCTCAACAGCAGGTCGCCTGCTTTTTTGCTTTTGTTAAAATTTCTTTGTTTTTAGCAAGGTTACTGTACACGCTGTTTTAATTACTACTGCCTTGTGGTACAGTTTGTGGTGGGAAAGTGGATGCCTCCCATCTTCTTTTTCTGAGGAATTGCTTCAGCTATCCTTGGGGTTTATTGTTCCATACTGTAATTTCAGGTGGGTTTGGTCAATTTCTTGAAGAATGTCATGGGTATCCTATAGGGACTGCATTCACCTGTAGAGAGCTCAGGGAGCATTACCATTTTGACAATGTTGATTCTCCCATCCATGAGCAGGAATATGTTTCCATTTCTTGTGTCCTCTTTTATCTCTTGGAGTAGTGTCTTGTAGTTCTCTTTGTACAGGTCCTTACAACACTGGTTAAGTTGATTGTTAGGTATTTGATTTTCTGTGAGCACAATTGTGAATGGAATTGTGTCCATATCCCCTTTCTTCTCTTTCGTTATTTGTATATAGGAAAGCCACCACTTTGGGTGTTGATTTGGTATCCTGCCACTCTACTATGTCGTCATTGTTCAGGAGTTTTTGGTAGAGAGTTTAGGTTCTCTAGGTTTAATATCATGTCATCTGCAATACAGAGCTTGAATTTTCCTGCCTATCTGGATGCCCTTGATGTCCTTTTCTTCTCGATTGCAAGGCAAGTACTTCCAGTACTATTTTGAATAAAAGAGGTGAGAGAGGGCAACCTTGGTGTTGTTCCCTGATCTAAGGGAAGGCTTTCAATTTTTCCCATTTAGAATGATACTCGCTGTGGGCTTTTGGTAGATG
Organism: Cryptotis parvus; assembly: GCA_021461705.1. Classification (NCBI taxonomy): domain Eukaryota; kingdom Metazoa; phylum Chordata; class Mammalia; order Eulipotyphla; family Soricidae; genus Cryptotis; species Cryptotis parvus. Next base: position 1,964 of record JAJIBD010023660.1, on the reverse strand, counting down.
GCTTTAACTATCTTGAGGAAAGGTCCCTTCCCCCATTTTCTGAGGTTTGATCATGAATGGGTGCTGATCTTGTCAACGCTTTTCTGGCGCAGTAGATAGGATCATATGGTTTTTATTTTTTCTATTACTGTAGATGTATTATGTTGATTGACTTGCAATGTTGAACCATTCTTGCATTCCTCGGATGAAGCCTACTTGGTCATGATGCATAATCTTTTGATGATCTTTTGATTCTGTTTGCTAGTATTTTGTTGAAGATCTTAGCATTTGTGTTCATCAAGGAGATTGGTCTGTAATTTTCTTCTTTGTGTTGTCTCTCCTCGCTTTGGGTAACATGGTGATATGGGTGCCGTAGAAGCTGTTTGGGAGCAATTTTGCTTCTTCTATTTCCTGGAAGAGCTTGAACAGGACAGGTATAGGTCCTTCTTAAAGGCTTTGTAGAGTTCACTAGTGAACCCGTCTGACCCTGGGCTTTTGTGTTTGGGCAGACTTTAAATACTGTTTCAACTTCCTTTGATAAAAGGTTTATCTCAGGTATTGGATTACTTCTTGTTTCAACCGTGGTGCTATGGACTTTCAGACCTATCCATTTCTTCTAGATTCTCATGTTTCGTGGCACACAGGTTCTCGGGGCAATCTCTGATGATCTTTTGGATTTCTGTGTTTTCTGTTGTGATGTCACCATTTTTATTTGATACTTTTTTATTTGGGTTCCCTCTTTCCCTGTCTTTATAAGTCCTGGCAATATCTAGCCGATCGAAGCTTAATTTTTCAAAAAAAACCAGCTCCTTGGTTTTACTAATCTTTGTGATTTTTTTGCTTCTGAACTTATTGATTTCCTCTCCAAGTTTTATTATTTCCTTTCTTCTTGCTCCTGGGTTGGCCTCTCTTTTGTTGGTCTTTTTCCAATATTTTCAGCTGTGAGTTCATTATTTATGTGGGCCCTTTTCTTCTTCCTTATGAATGCTTGCAGAACTAAGAACTTTCTCCCCTTAACACAGCTTTTTAAGCTGTGCCCTACCCACAAGTTCTGATAGTTGGTACTCGTTGTCATTTGTTTCCAGGAATCTTTGGATTTCCTGTTTATGCTTTTTGCTCATTATATGGTCTATCTTGTAGAATGTTCCATGTGCACTGGGAAAAAATGTATTCAGCTTTTTGGGGATGAAAAGCCCTGTATATCAACCAGCCCTCTTTCTTCCATTTCTTCTTTCAGTTCCAGTATTTCCCTGGTGAGTTTCAGTCTCTGTCGATCATATCCATAGTCGAGATAAGGCAGTGTTAAAGTCCTAATTATTATTGTGCTACTGTTAATGTCTTCTTGGAGGGCTCCGGCTAATATTTTCTTTCTTAAGCATTGGCTACCCCTCATTTGGCGTAGATATATGTTTAGTAGTGTGATTTCTTCCCATATACAATTCTCCCACTATTAAGAAATGGCCTTCATTGTCCCTTTTTAACCTTTTCAGCCTGAAGCTCATGTATTGTCAGATACAGAGTATGGCTACATCCACCTTTTGAAAGGAGTTTGTTTGCGGTAGTTCTGTCTTCCAGCCTTTTGACTTTGAGTCTGTGTTTGCTTTCCTGATTGCTTATTCAGATGTGTTTTCTTGCAGGCAGCAGAATGTTGTATCTTGTAGTTTTTAATCCATTTTGCCACTCTGTGTCTCTCTAATTGGTGCATTTAGACTGTTGACGTTGAGCGATATTGTCACTGTATTTTGTGCCATCTTTCTTGTTTAAACTCTGTTGTGGTTTGGGGTTGCTTTATTTACAATAGACCTTCAGTTCTTCTTTAAAGTTGGTTTTTGAGTCCTGGAGAATTTCCTGAGCTGTTGCTTCTTATCCAGGAAGTTGTGTATCTTTCCCTTCTCACACCGAAAGTAAATCTAGCTGCTTAAAGAATTCCTTGGTGAGGCCTGGGCAGTTCATTGAGTCTTTTCACAATATACCACCATTGCTTA
>JAJIBD010023659.1:0-102049 GCA_021461705.1 Cryptotis parvus | reverse complement strand
AATTGTCTTTGAGGGTGGGTGTCAGTATACTCAACTCTATTCCGTAAGTCCACAGGTCTGTTTTTTATTCCAATACCATGCTGTTTTAATTGCTGCTGCTTTGTAGTACAGTTTGAGGTTGGGAAAGGTGATGCCTCCCATCTTCTTTTTCCCGAAGGATTGCTTTAGCTCTCCGTGGGGGTTTATTATTCCATACGAATTTCAGGAGTGTTTGGTCAATTTCTTTAAAAGAATGTCATAGGTATCTTATAGGAACCACATTGAATCTGTACAAAGCTCTAGGGAGTATTACCATCTTGACAATGTTAATTCTTTCCATCCATGAGCAGGGAATGTGTTTCCATTTCCTCGTGTTCTCTTTTATTTCTTGAAGCAGTGTCTTGTAATTCTCTTTGTATAGGTCCTTTACACACTTGGTTAAGCTGATTCCTAGGTATTTGATTTTCTGTGGTAAAATTGTGAATGGAATCTTTTCCTTAACAACCCTTTCTTCTCTTTCATTATTTGTATATAGGAAAGCCACAGACTTTTTGGGTATTGATTTTGTACCCTGGAACTCTACTATACATATCTATTGTTTCTAGGAGTTTTTTGGTAGAGAGTTTAGGGTTCTCTAAGTATAATATCATGTCATCTGCAAATAATGATAGCTTGATTTCTTCCTTGCCTATCTGGATACCCTTAATGTCCATTTCTTCTCTGATTGCTATGGCAAGTACTTCCAGTACTATTTTGAATAAAAGAGGTGAGAGAGGGCAACCTTGTCGTGTTCCTGATCATAAGGGAAAGACTTTCAATTTTCCCCCCATTGAGAATGATACTCACTGTGGGCTTTTGGTAGATGGCTTTGACTATCTTGAGGAAGCTTCCTTCAATTCCCATTTTCTGGAGGGTTTTAATCATGAATGGGTCCTGGATCTTGTCAAATGCTTTTTCTGCATCTATTGATAGGATCATATAGTTTTTATTTTTCCTCTTATTGATATGATGTATTATGTTGATTGATTTGCAAATGTTGACCCATCCTTGCATTCCCGGGATGAATCCTACTTGGTCATGATGTATGATCTATTTGATGAGTCTTTGGATTCTGTTTGCTAGTATTTTGTTGAAGATCTTAGCATCTGTGTTCATCAAGGAGATTGGTCTGTAATTTTCTTCTTTGTGTTGTCTCTCCCTGCTTTGGGTATCAGGGTGATATGTGCCTTGTAGAAGCTGTTCGGGAGTGTTTTTGTTTCTTCTATTTCCTGGAAGAGCTTGAACAGGACAGGTAGGAGGTCCCTCCTTAAAGGTTTTGTAGAATTTGCTAGTGAACCCATCTGAACCTGGGCTTTTGTGTTTGGGCAGACTTTTAATTACTGTTTCAATCTCCTCAATGGTGATAGGTTTATTCAGGTATTGGAGTTCTTCTTGTTTCAATCGTGGAGGTTACAGGACTTCAGGAATTTATCCATTTCTTCTAGGTTTTCATGTTTTGTGGCATACAGGTTCTCAACGTAATCTCTAATGATCTTTGGGATTTCTGTTTTTTTCTGTTGTGATGTCACCATTTTCATTTCTGATTCTTTTTATTTGGGTTCTCTCTTTCCCCTGTCCTTACAAGTCTTGCCAGTGACTTGTCGATCTTGTTTAATTTTTCAAAGAACCAGCTCTTGGTTTCATTAATCTTTCTGATTGTTTTTTGGGTTTTGAGCTCATTGATTTCCTTCCTAAGTTTTATTATTTCCTTCCTTCTGCCTGGGTTGGGCTTCTTTTGTTGGTCTTTTTCTAATAATTTTCAGCTGTGAGGTCAGGTTATTTATGTGGGCCCTTTCTTCTTTCCTTATGAATACTTGCAGAGCTATGAACTTTCCCCTTAACACAGCTTTTGCTGTGTCCCACAAGTTCTGATAGTTGGTATCTTCGTTGTCATTTGTTTCCAGGAATCTTTGGATTTCCTGTTTATGCTTTTTGGCTCAGTATATGGTCTATCTTGGAGAATGTTCCATGTGCACTGGGAAAAAATGTGTATTCAGCTTTTTGGGGATGAAAAGCCCTGTATATATTAACCAGCCCTCTTTCTTCCGTTTCTTCCTTCAGGTCCAGTATTTCCCTGGTGAGTTTCAGTCTCGTCAATCTATCCATAGTCTATAAGGCAGTGTTAAAGTCCCGACTATTATTGTGCTACTGTTAATGTCTTCTTTGAGGTCTATTAATAGTTGTTTTAAGTATTTTGCTGGCCCCTCATTTGGCGCATATATGTTTAGTAGTGTGATTTCTTCCTGGTATACATACCCCTTAATTATTAAGAAATGGCCTTCATTGTCCCTTTTTAACCTTTTTTCAGCCTGAAGTCTATATTGTCAGATACGAGTATGGCCACATCCACCTTTTTGGAGGAGTTGTTTGCGTGGAGAATGGTCTTCCATCCTTTGACTTTGAGTCTGTGTTTGCTCTGATTATTCAGATGTGTTTCTTGTAGGCAGCAGAATGTTGGATTCAGTTTTTTAATCCATTTTGCCACTCTGTGCTCTTAATTGGTGCATTTAGACTGTTGACGTTGAGAGATATTGTCATTGTATTTTTGTGCCATCTTTCTGTTTAAACTTGTTGTGGTTTGGGGTTGTTTTATTTTACAATAGACCTTTCAATTCTTCTTTTAAAGTTGGTTTTGAGTCTGAGGATTTCCTGAGTTGTTGTTTATCCAGGAAGTTGTGAATCTTTCCTTCACATCTGAAAGTAAATCTAGCTGGGTAAAGAATTCTTGGTGAGGCCTGCAGTTCATTGAGTCTTTTCACAATATCCCACCATTGTTTAATAGTCTATCTGGTTTGTTAGGCATTCAAATTAATCAATGTTCATGGCCATGTTCGTGTTGACAAGAACACTGATGTCACAGACACCTTTTCGTCGGGATATTCATAGGAAGAGTTCTTCTCCGGTGTCAAAAACGGCATGATGCGATTGACCCCTCCTCACCTCAGTCAGACCAATGATGTCATATTTGATCTTTTGCACTTGCCCCATTAGGTCCTCAATATGTGCTTCCGATGCCAGCATACGTGCATTGACAGTACAGTCATTTTAGTCCTTCTTTGTTTTAGCAGCCTAGTTTGGCCCTGAAATTTTATCAGGTACTCTATGTTTGTCCTTCTTAGTGCTGCTGTATAAAGGGCTCTTTCAGGGTCGGGAAGATACATATTTTTATTACTGGTTGTGGCATATTGAATATGCATTGGAAAGCTTACCAGGCCCTGCAGTGCAGATGGTATATTCTCGTTAGCTTGCAGGGTTCTCTGAGAGGGGTGTGGAAGTAAATCGCACGGCCGCAGAGCGGCTGCGCCGCAACAGGGAGAGCTGGTGTCTGCTCTGCCTTGGTATCTGCATCTGTGGCTCAAGCATTCCTGGGCTTGAAATACTCTCCTCTGAAGGGCGGGTCTATGAAGGGCTGGTCCTTGTAGGCTGGAGATTGGATTAACCTCTTGGGTGGAGATCTGAAGAGCTGTGAAGTGTGGATTAAGATCATTGCCAGCATGGTGTGGGGGTTCCTCTGGGTTCATCGGGATGGTGGACTTGGGTCAGAAGTCTCTCTTGTGATCAGTGGAGTGCAGGGGGTTCAAGCAGATAGAGTCATCACTAAAAAAGAGAACTATACACCAATATACATATTGAACACAGATGCAAAGTCCTCAACAAAATATTAGCAAATAAAATCCAACAATGTATTAAAAAGGGTCATGAATTATGATCAAGTAGAATCTGTCCCAGTGTGTAGAATGGATCGATAGACAATATATATATATATATATAATTCAATCAATTTAATATACCATATCAGTATGATTAAATATAAAAGATCATATGACTGTCATTCGATTCAGCAAAGCATTTGACAAGATCCAATACCTGTTCATGATAATGCTTAATTAATAGTGTAAAGAAGTAATTTTTCTCAATAACATAATTAAAGTCAATTACTGAAATCCCACAGCTAATATCTACTCACTGGTTAAAAACTGAAACCTTCACTTTAAGATCAGGTGCCTACAATATTAATCATATTTACCACTGTTATTTAACATTAGAAGCCCTTGGGCCCACATCAACTAAACTAAGAGATATTAAAGCATCAGATTATTTTAAAAAAGTCAAACTGTCACTATTTGAAGATAGCATGATCACTATACTTAGAAAACCCTAAATACCCCATAAAAATAAAACCTCCTAGAAATAATAAACTTGTATATTAAACTCAAAATGGCCTGGGTTGTCTTAACTGCAATGTCTCCTTCTGTAGACTTACTTTTGGTTGAGATAAGAATGGGAAAGTGAATATACATTTTTAGATTTGGGGCAAAAAGTATAAAATCTGAGTATTTAAGCTAGCAGGTATTTAAGCTAGTTCTCAGCTGAGCTAATAAACTTTCCTTTATCTACATTTTTGTTTCTGGATCTGAATGAATCGACAGCCTAACAACACCACAAAGGTCAATTTGAAACAGATTAAAGACATTCTTCTGCAGCCCGGCTCGGTGTCTCTTTGCTCTCAGGCTTTCTAGTCTGCGTGGTCTTGACACTGCAGAGACTGGGCAGATAATCCTGGGTCTCAGGTCCCACGAAACTGCATCGTAGCTTTCTAAACAGCCAACTCACTTCTTTCTTACTCTTGGCCAATGGACCCTGCCACCGCAGTGGAGCGCTTTCTATGAGAAGAGGGCAGGACTGCTCTCTCCTCCCCCTTTTGTTTTCCCAAAGAGTATCAACCAGGTGCCAGACTGGACTGCGTCCTCTCTCCTTCAGCTCTCTGTAGGGACCTTGTTTGTTCTAGAGAATTATTACTCAAAACTTTCGTATCAGGAGATTATCTTACCTTCATTTGCTTTTATGCTGCAGAAGTAAGGAATCTCACGATTGTGAGTTTTTCCCCCCATGGAAAAAAAAAAAGCATAGGAAGAAAATAATTTTCCTTGAAAAAATTGGGACAAACCCCAAGACAACTGCATTTTCAACAAAGAAGCAAACAATAAAGATCCATAGTTTAGGCATTGCCAGCAACTTCCCGTATAGGCTTTTGGGGCTTGGGTTTCTTGAGGGGTTTTTGTTTTGTTTTTGTTTTGTTGTTTGCTTTGCTTTTATTGTTTTGCTTTTTGTTTCTTGTAACAAATAGAGTTTACTAATGCTTATAGAGAGAAAGTTTGAGATTTTTATTTTTAATGTAGTGAAAATAGCTCTTGTCTTGGAGGTACCGTCTTGCACTCTGAACTACACAAAATCAAACTGATTTGGGGGTACTGATGTCCAAAGTAGAATTCCATCTTGAATCTGAAAGCAAAAAGTGCCACCCCTCAGCACTCTCTCTCCCAGCCCAGTTTCAGTCTTAGAATTCGCACCATTTTTTTGAATTCTGGCATGCCTGTCCACTGGATCCAATTGGCACCGTTTCTTCCTTCCACTTCAGTTCCTAGTGGTTTCCCCTCAGTCTTTTCCTTTGAAGACAATAATGTTCCACCATTCTATCGCTTTGCTTTGGGCCACAAGTTTGACCTTAGTTCAGTGTCTCTGCCCCTGGGCTCATGCCGCTCCCAGATCAAAGTTCTTCCAATGAACCACTACACAATTAAAAAAAATAGCCTTGATACATAAATTATATTAAGAAAAACATAGGCAGAAGCCTTCATGATATTGACTCTATGGGCATCTTCAATGATTTAATGCCATTGGCCAAGCATAGAGAAGCAAAGATAAACAAAGAGAACTATTTAATCAAAATAAGAATCTTTTGTATTACAAAAGAAAAAATGGGCCAGAATATAAATACACCCCAAAGGCTCAGAGAAAATATCTGCACATCACACATCTGACAAAGGGTTAATATTATCTGGCAAAGGGTTAAGATATATAAAACACTTGTAAAGCCTAACAACAAAAAATCATAACCCATCAATAAACAGGGAGAAATTCTGAACAGACATTTCCTCTAAGAAGATATACAGATGATAAATAGTTATACGAAAAGTGGTCTTCGCAGAAAGCCTCTCCTGGACACCCACACAAGGCTTGGTTGTCCAGGGAACCACAGAGAAGTGCAGATCAGCCCAGGGCATGCCTGAACAGAACCCTAACAGCTGAAAGTTCCCATACTCCAGAATTACCTACATGCTCCTTCTCAGACCCCACTGCTTAGGATGAGCCTCATCCCTAAATTAATCTGCTAAAAGACTCAGGTAAAAGACTCAGGTATGTAGTTTGTGACTGAAATGTCTGGGCTTTCAAGGAATCGGGAAGAGCTACCTCCCCCCCATCTCACTCTACTCTCAGAAGCCCTGGCAGCCACACACACACCCCAAAGTCACCACCCACTTAAAAATTAAACTCCAGCTGTATCACTGCATTAAAAATTTGGGCTTCCTGGAGCAAACTCTAAAACACTGGTAAACCAGTAGTAGCACACCAGACTGTATGGGATGTATCTAGAAGACATCCAATCTTGATTGATAAAATACAAACACAGATGGCTTAACCTATATCAACATCTTAGTAATATTTTATACAAAACTTAATGGCTTCAAGATGAGATACAATCTTCACTAACTTTTTTCTAAGGAAACATTTTTGATCATTCTGATAGCAAATTATTAATAACAAGCAATATTAAATAAATCATTGAGGATCTGCTATGGAGGCAAGCTTAAGGGATGGTTGGGGAAAATTAAAGACAAGGGTGGAGGGAAGATGTAATGGTGGTGATATTGAATGCCTGGAATTTTTAATCTTAAAAAAATTAAGTGTTCTTCATTACTTGTCATCATAGAAATGCAAATAAAAACAACAGTGAGAAATCACCTCCTACCAGTGAGATTGGCAACATCAAAAAGACTAGAAACAATCAATATCACTGAGGATTTGTGTGAGAGCAGATGAGAAGGGAGCCTTCATACACTGTTGATACCTATCAACCGGGTTAAGCCTCTATGGAAAACAGTATGGAAACTTCTCAAACAAACTAAGAATTTAACTTCCATATGGCCCAGCAATTCCACAACTTGGCACCTATTCCAAATACACTATTTTTTGAAGAGACCTTTGTGCTCCTACATTCATTACAGCACTACTTATAATAGCAAAGTTCTGGAAACAACCCAAGCATCTATGAACAGGTATGGATATTTTGGTGTAGGTACACAATGGAATACTGCTCAGATATAAGAAAATATAAGATCATACAATTCACCACCATGTGAGTGGTATTAGAAGGTACTCTCAGTCAGAAGACAGACAAAGACCAAGTGATCTTTCCCATATGTGGGATATAAAGAAACATAGTAAGGGAAAAACAAATGGAAAAATGCAACAGAATCTGAGAGTTGACCTACAGAACTGAGTTTATCAAGAGGAGAAAGGACAGAGTAGACAGAAGGTAACTTGGAAAATTGGTTGAGAGACTCTGACTAAGTGGTGGTGAGTGCGGAATTAAAACATGGCATGGATGACAGTCTACCATGATGAGTATTGTAAATCAAGGCATCTCAATAGCAGTGGAAAACAAATAATAGCAGCAAAACATCTAGGAACTGGAAAAGAAGAAACATACAAGTCAATGAAGCATTAGGAAAACCTGGTTATTTAAATGCTAACATACCATATCAACACCCCATAGTTGTGAAACTATTGAGAGCTCAAAATGAAGACAAAATATTGAATATGGTTATGAGGAAAAATAGAACATTTATAAAATACTCCCGGTCAGACTTCATTTTACTGTGCTGCAGAAAATCTACAGGATAGAAGAGAAAAGAAAGAACATATTCTAAATACTCAAAGACAAAAAATTACCAGTCAATCAAACTATACCCTTCAAGTATTCTCATTCAGATGTATGTAAAGAAATAGGGCCTTTTCTGACAGATAAAAAGTGAAAGAGCTCTGCTATCTAACTTGAGAAATATTAAGTCTACAAAAACGTCAATAAGAAAACAAATAGAAACAAGACATTGAAAACATCAGAGCATCAAGCTCCCATGTTTCAATAACTACCTTGTGTAAATGGACTAAAGTTAGAAGCATTTAAGAGGTATTAAATGCAATACAATGTAAGGTGGATACAATGCCAAACCCAACAATATGCAGTTTACAAGAGACTCAAATAATCTAAAAGTGTAAACTTAGAGGAAAGGGATTATAAACTGGGTATGGTAAATTAAAGGAAATATTTTTTTTTAGTTAAAAGGAAAATTTTAAGGGCAGGAACCACTATACTATTGTTAGGTAAAATAAACTGCTTAACAAAAAATAATTGTGAAACTAAGATGAACATTATAGAATGGCAAATTATTCAATGATAAAGGTTCAAAAACAAAGGTAAAACATGCAGAGAAAACCAAAAAAAGACACAAACTAACATAATCTATGGTATACCTCAAAAGGGGTGCTAAAGGAAGTTCATAGCAATATAGCCTTATAGAAAGAAACCAGAAAAAACCCTGGTAAGCAATTTACCTCGAAAACTAAGAACAAATGAAACTAAAAGAAACCTTCTACTAAAAAGAAAGAAAACAACAAAAATCAATGTGGAAGAAAATGAAACAAACAAAACAAAAGAGCTATCTAAAAAGTTATTTTTAATTGACAGGCCATTAATCACTCACAAATGAAAGGAGAAAAGATCCAAAATATGGAAATAGAGAGGTTGAGGGAATGAAAGAGAATTTAACAAACGCCACAGAAATACAGGAATCAAAAGAGATTACTATGAACAGTCATATGCCAATAAATTCAATAATACAGAAGAGAGGGTTTCAGAACCATGCGGTGGCCAAAAAGAATCAGGGAGTTATTCTGGAGTTTGAGACGTGACCTGATAAACTTTAAAATAAATTACAAACAAGATAATTAATTATAATTGTCAGATTAAAGCCTGGGAAACCTGCTGAATTTTGTTTCATGAAATTATTTTCAAACTTTGGTGTAAGTAGATCACAAAACTTCAAGGAATGCATTTATAGTGACTCCCTTTTAAAAAATATTCCCTGTCTGTTTCATCAATACCAGCATATTAAGATAGCAGACTAATGTAAGAAACAGGACTTGTAGGAGCTGGAGTAATAGTACAGTGGATGGGGCTTTTGCCTTGTGTGCAGCCAACTAGAGTTCCATCCCCTGGATCCCATATAGTCCCGCAAGCACCTCCAGGAGTGCACAGTCAGGAGTAATCCCTGAGAATTACTGGATGTGACCCAAAAAGCAAAACAAAACAACAGAACAAAGGAAGAGGACTGCAAACTGTTGTGATCACCTAGTTGAGACTTTGTGTTGGATCAGCCTGGTGACTATCAAAGGCTTCTGAAGAGCTCATTCCCCAGTCTAGTCCTTCTGGTCTTTCACATTCTTTGTGATGTCTAGGTATGGGAAAGGGTATGCAGAATCTGACAATAGCAGCTCTAAAAATTATTCACTGCCTACTCACAAGCAAGGAAAAACAAGCAGCAAAGAATCTTGGGATGCAAAACCCCAAGGTGAAACCCACAAGATCAGGAAGTCTTGGCATTCTCCACTTTACATTTCTTCTTCTACTTAGTCAAAGAGCCAAAAGTGTGAAATGGAGCAAGGAAAGTCTCTTCAGCAAGTGGTGCTGGAAAAAACTGGCAGCTACACGTAAAAAAAATGAATTTGAAAACATCTAACACCATGCACAAAAAATCAGATAAAAATGAATTCAAGATCTCAATATCAGACCTGAATCCATAAAAATACATTGAAGGAAACATAGGAAAAACCCTCCACAACTATCGGGGAGGCCACTGGGGTCCCCCAACAATACCAGGAAGCAAGTTTCCTTCTACCTCCAAAGTCGGCGGGAATGGATGAAAACTCAGGAATCTGGCAAAGTTTTAAAATGCTTTACTTATCACAGGTTCAGGCATACAAATCAGCAATAGGAAAAACCCTGTGCTCAGGACTCCTGGTTAGAACCCCAGCCATGTGTAGGCCAAGATGGCAGCCACCACGTGTTAAGGCCCTGTAAAGAGGAGACAAAGACAAGACTCCGAAAAGAAGTGCGAGTCCACAAAGAGAGAGCCCAAAAAGAGAAGGCAAGAGAGGAAGCAGGCTGGTTTTATCCCCAGGCAACTCAGACCTCCCACTTTTATGGGAAGCAGGCAGGGTCAAATGCCCTCAGGTAATTTCTCCCAGCACCTCACCTAGACCCTTTTATTTGCTAATGTCTTGAGCCAAGATCTGCCTGGAAATGCCTTTATAGGGTAGAGAAGGGGGGTTTCTGAGATGGCATACCTCTCTACCAAAGACTATACTAATGCCAGTTAAATATTTCTCCAAGCCTTCACAAGAGTCTCGTCTACTTCACGGTAGTTTTGTATTTTAGTTGCCTTTGAGTTATCAGGGAGCCATGCTTGCTTGCTTGGAGGCAAATAGCATTTCTCTCTGGTCTAATTACTTAGAGATCCAAGGTGGCCAGGCAAATATGCTGGTAAGATCTAGCTAGTCCCACGATGATTGTGGTAGCATGAGAGAATATTTATACCAGCCAGTACAGAATACATGGTCAGATAAACTGCCACATTTAAACTACCCCCTATCTATGAAGTGACCTGCAGGAGGCAATCCAGGGCAGATGCAGAGGCTCTTAGGAGTCCTGCAACACATGACATTGAAGCTAACGGCATCTTCAAAGATGAAACACCACTAACAAAGCAATGAGAAGCAAAGATAAACAGATGAGACTACATGAAACTAAAAAACTTCTGCACCTCAAAAGAAACAGTGAACAAGATACAAAGAGAGTCCAAAGAATGGGAAAGAATATTCACCAAATACCCATGTGATAAGTGGTTAATATCCAGGACATATCAGGCACTGGTAGAACTTTAAAAGAAGAAAACAGCCAACCCTATCAAAAAAATGGGGGAGAAGAAATGAATAGAAACTTTGATAAGGAAAAATTGAATGGTCAAAAGGCATATGAAAAAATGCTCATCATCCTTAATCATCAGAGAGATGCAAACCAAAACCACAATGAGATATCATCTCACACCACAGAGACTGGCGCATATCCAAATGAGCAAGAACAACATGTGCTGGCGTGGATGCGGGGAAAGGGACCCTCATCCATTGTTGGTGGGAATGTCAACTGGTACAGCCTTTTTGGAAAACTATATGGACATTCCTCCAAAAGACTAGACATTGAGCTCCCATTTGACCCAGTCATACCACTCCTGGGAAAATCCTCTGGGAAGCCAAAAACACACAGCCGAAACACCGTCTATTTTCATAGCGGCACTATTCACAATAGCCAGAATCTGAAAACAACCAGTATGCCTGAGAACTGATTAAGAAACTTTGGCACATCTATACAATGGAATGCTATGCAGCTGTCAGGAAAAATAAAGTTATGAAATTTGCCTATAAATGGATGAACATGGAGAGGATCATGTTGAGTGAAATTAGCCAGAAGGAAAAAGATATAAAATGACTATTTGCATGACATAAATATGTATATATGTATGTATAGATGTATGTATATATACATATATACACATATATACATATATACATATATATACATATATACATATACACACACACTATGATACCAATATCTGAGGTCAGGCAAAACATGGATCAAGAGGTCTTGTCAAAGGTGGAATCTACCACAAAAGCGTGGGTGTCAGAGGCTAGGTAAGACAGATAAGGGAAAAGTGTGCTAATAATTGTTGAAAGTGATAATACCAACCTAGAATTGAGCATTGAATACAGGCAAAAAGATACACATGATAACCTCTAACTGTATGTATTGCAATCCTTAATATATAAAGAGAAGGAAGAGAGAGAGAGAAAAAAGAAATAAAGAGGGGAAAGAACCTGCCATAGAGGCAGGCTAGGGGAGGGGGAGGGAATTGGGGACATTGGTGGTGGAAATAGACACTGGTGGAGGGATGGGTGCTGGAACACTGTATTATGACCGAAACCCAAACAGAACATCTTTGTAATTGTATATCTCACTGTGGTATAATACAATATTTTTTAAAATTTTTAAAAATTTTGTCAGGGATTACAGAGTTCTGATGACCTGATCTGATATATTTCTGCAAGAATTTAAAAATGTTTAAATACATGTCTAATTTTGTTTTATTACAGAACCAAAACTTTTATACACTCAGAAAAAAAATGAACTTCATTTAGTGTCCTTGACTTTTTATCTAAATAAGCAAACTCCTTCCAACTACTTTTGGACAGGTAAAAAGGGAAAATAAAGAAGGAGTATGTAGGTCAGAATTCCAACAAAAAATTACACTCAAACTGGGTAATGGAGAGGAGTTGGCTTTTGTTTTTCAGGCCCCAGAGTTTGAACAGAGGGTTCAAACTCGTGCATGCAAGGTATGCATCTAACCCCAATTTTCTTTTAAGACATATAAAGAGCTGGAAACCCTGAAAGAGGTAGTGCTATGATCTACAGCTCCCAATAGCTGAAGTCTATTAAGAGCCAGGGATGGTTGAGACAATTTCCACAATCATGAAATGGAACTGTAGAAAAGTGTACTGTGAGCAAGGAGTTGAGGTTTCAGGTAGAATAGTTCAACCAACCTGCATGGCAACCTGACATGAGGGCTCTGAAGAGTGGGGGCGAGGGGGAAACACTCTCACTACTCTTCTCTTTAGTCTCTTACTAATTTCTCCCACCAATTAAATGCCATCAGAAGCCAGAGATCAAGTACATAGAAGGAGCATGCTTGATAAGCAAAAACTAACCTAAATATAAACTAACACCAAAAAAGTTAAATACGAACTGTTGGAGGTAGAGAGATAGTAGTGGGTAGTCTGCTTGCCTTGCATTCAGCAAATCAGGGTTTGATCTCCAGTTCCCCACAGTGGTCCCCAGTGCCACCAGGAGTGATCACTGAGTGCAGAGCCAGGGAGTAAGTCCTGACCTTCACCCAACGTGCCCCTCCCAAAAAATCCCATAAAATATTACCTTCTAGAAACCCTCTCTGAATATGAGATATAGAGAAAGAAGAAAAAACAGAAAATTAGCAGAAAAGTTAACAGCTAAAGTTAACAGGCTTTGCAGTGATCTCTGTGGTGCAATCGGTTAGCGTGTTTGACTGTTAACTGAAAGGTTGGTGGTTTGAGCCCACCCAGGAATGCAAGTTTTTCTACCCCCTCCCACTCCTAAAGTTAACAGGTTTTTTAATACCAAAAAAACCTTTTAATTTATGATTAGATAGTGTTTTTTGTTTGTTTTAATGAATCACCATGAGATAAACAGTTACAAAGTTGTTCAGGATTGGGTTTCAGTCATACAATGTTCCAACACCCATTCTCTACCACCAATGTCCCCAGTTTCCCTCCCCACCCCCCCCAACCCCATCCAGCCTGCCTCTATAGCAAGCATTTTTCTTTTCTTGACAGTTGTGTTTATAGATTTTCATAAGGAATGGTTAGATATTCATAAGTTCCTACTATCATTCTCTTTATCTTACGGTCCTTCCTCCATTGGATGAGGTTGTTCACTTTGTAAAATGACTTAAACTTTAATTCTTATATAAATCAAAGCTTTGAAGATTTTGTCCACTTTGATAGCAGTGACGCTGTTTCCCATTGATAAAGTATTGAGCAATTTATTAAGACAACGCAGTGAAAATTCTTGGTCCAATTACCTAGTCCTTATGGCCTAGCCATGATTCAATCCACTTCAGTGATCAGACCCATCATCTCAGTCTTCTCCACCTGAATTTCTCAACAGTGAACTTTCCTTAAAGCGGATTTGAAAGCTGAAGTTATGTAGTTGTGGTTGCCTCTGAGATAATGCAGTGTCAGATTTCAACCTTGGCATCATTGCATTTTCTTACCCTGATATGTCTATGCATAATTTTAAAATTTAAACCTTTTCTCTGATTCTACTCCCAACTTCTGCTGTGCAATCAATCATCACCTCCTCTTTTGATTATTTTACTATTATGTCTTCTCTTACCTAGGATTAGACTTACTTTCCACCCAGTAACTGGAGTGATTTCAGAAAACTTGGCCTTTTTTTTAAATCCTCTGGAATTTGTCAGTCCCTAGTGCTGACTAGTGTCTCAGGGATTTGTGTTTCCCACTGACTCACAGAATAAGTCTTCTTGACTCTGTGGATGCTGCCATCTGCTACTGGGAAGGAGACATCCCAGCTCTCTGCCAATGTTAAGAGCAGAAATTCATGCCAGCTGCTTACTCCCATGCCCAAAAGCAAGTGTTGTGACTACAGATACTGACCAATAATGGTGGTCAAGTCCCTAGGAAGGACTTGAGTCTATCTCATGTACACGCTAAATGTGTCAGTATTGTCCTGCGGAACAGAACATGAGAGATTCTGGTACCTTATCCTCTATATTTACTGGCATTCAGAAGTTTTTATTTCTCCTTTTCAGGCCCCTTGCCCTAGGATAGAGGCATTATCGAATGAATTTCTTAAGGACATGCTTCTATTATGCCTCAGTTTCAAGATTATTGAACAATTAAAGTTCAGTGCCAAATTTTTCCTACCATGCATTATGAGATTCATTTGGAAGAGGAGAAGTTTTAAACTTACAGGGCGACAAGAGAATGCCCCTAATAACCCGACGTCCTTCATAAAAGCAGTGAAGTCTTCCTTGGCCTTTCCTCGGCAGCATCACTTATTTTCTTTACTCACTACTGGAAGAACAGATGAATCGCTTTCACTTTATCACTTCTTCCTTACAGAAACACATTCTGAGTCAACACAAATCTGATAGACTTGGTTCTAAAAGGTCAACTAATCATAGTTACACATTGTCTCTTAACATGTCCAGATTCTGTTTTCTCACCTGTAGAAAGAAGATAATTCTATGCTCTACCTCATTGCGTAGTCAAAATTAAGTCATTTATATGAGGCTCTTGTACATTTATAAAATGGGAATGATTACATGATGATAGTGATAGTGGTTTTGATGGCAGTGATGATATTTAGAGAAACATCAAGACATCACAAGATTTAGAAAATACAAAATTTTGTTTATTAAGGTTGGAGAATCATTGTGGTTTCATAACTACTAATGTAATATTAATCTTATATAAAAGTTAAAAATCATATTATAATAAATGCATATGAAAATAACATAAATAAAATCTGCAATTATAACAATAAATAGATTATAAATATAAACTATTGATTACAGAAATAAGATTATAAGGGTTTTTCTTTAAAAATGGCAAGTTAACTTTTTGTAAGAATAAATAATTGGGTAATAAAAATTTCTCTCTATAAAATCTCACCTACGTTAAGAAGTTATCAATAAATATCTTTCTTTAACTAAGTAGGGATTTAATTAGAATCCACCCATGACTATGGGGTATGACTTCTCATTTTATGTTGGAAAAATAAAACCTTCAGTGATCTTCTTATATTTCTCAGAGGCAGGAAACAGTTGGGTACGCATCATCAAGCTTCACGCAAAGCATTTAGTGACCAGAAGACCACGAAGTGAATTCAGTTCTCCAATTACTTTGATTTCTCCACTCACACCAAGCTGTGAAAATAAATTTTAGCATTAAGCATTTATACCATGTGATTAAAGGGAATAAATTAAAGGGAGATAGCATAGTTAGGTTGCTAGGGACATAAATTGCATTTCACTGTTTTGTAAAAAAAAAAATATAAAAAAACAATATATATATATATATATATATATATATATATTAACACCCTTTAGCAGGAATAGACTATGAGGAACAGGGTAATAGTATAGCCAGTAGGGTACTTTCCTTGCATGCAGTCAATCTTGGTTTGATCCCCTGCACCCCACATGGTCCTCCAAGACCCACCAGGAGTGATCCTTGAGCACAGTCAGGACAAAACCTGACTGAGCATCACTAGGTATGGTCCCCAAAACAAACAATCCTTTTGAATCTGCATTCAAAAGGATTTATTGTGATTTACTAAAACATTAAGGTTTGACTATTCAAATTGAGAGAGTAAATAGGTAACAATTTCAGGTGCACCACACACCATGAAGCTGTTTAAAACCCAATCTTAACTACACCAAAAAAAAGGCAGATTGGGGTTGCTCTGAAGTCTGATAGACTCACACATGCATTTCCCAGCCCACAGCTTCAAGAATACCTGACACTAACTAATTACGATAACAATCCCATTCAGATAACCTTGACTCAAAAGCACGAATTTAGCAGTGCACTCGCAACCTTTTCTCTTTTTACCTCCTTGGCAAAGCAAAACTTTTAGTTTTCGCTTTTGTGGGGGAAATGCCAAATAAATCATGTCCAGTTGTTTTATTTAATAGAAAGTAAGATACAAATCCTAACATCTTTTCTAATTTTCTTCATCCAGGTAATAAGCAGATTTCCCACGGACAAAACAAGTGGGAGAGAAAGAGAACCCAAATTCAAGTAAAAAATAGATTTATTCTAATTGAATAAATTGAAAAAGGGGGCTATAGGAGCCATAGAGATAGTACACAGGTTAGACTCATGCTTACTAGCAGCAAGTCCTGGTAAGGTTCCAGACAACCTGGTAAGGTTCTCAGAACATCACAGGGTCTAGCCCTGTAGGACCTCCAAGAAGCATTAGGGTGGCCCAGGTAATCCCTGACATTGCAGGACCCTCAGGCAGCTCCGTCAATCTCAGGTTCTCTCACTGAACCCCTGGCGGATAGGCTGAGAACTGCAGGTAGAAGCTCCCAGGGCCCTGAGCATCACTTAGGAGTTTTTCCCCTCCTAAAATTTAGCAACTGAGTTTAAACTTAAAACTAAAGACATCAATTACTGGGGCCTTTCTTCTTCTGAGTGTTTAATAGTACTTGACTGCTAGAGCATCACTTTCACTGGTGCTAATTATTCCTCAGGTATTTGAAGGATTCACAGGGACTGCTCTGAACCATCCCCTGGTGTTCTCTCTCTCAGACAGACCACATGTTGGCACCAATCGCTACAGAACAGGATACAGCCTAAGTCAGACAGACACTCACTAAAAGGAGCCATTGTGGAATGAAGGAGACTTAGAAAGGAAGGGGAGCAAAAGAGGAAGAAGAGAATTTCCAGACTGGATGCTCATTTTACTAGATAGATCTACGACTAATATTTTTCTTCCTTTTGAATCTGCATAAAAGAAATGTTTTACTTTGAATTTTAAATTAAAATTAATCATTTGTAGTGTTATAATTATTACTAATTATAAGTTTCTTATAATTATTAATAATTATATTTTTTTGCTTTTTGGGTCACACACGGCGATGCTCAGGGGTTACTCCTGGCTCTGCACTCAGGAATTACTCCTGGCGGAGCTCGGGGACCATATGGGATGCCAGGGATAGAACCCAGGCCGGCACAGGCCGGCCACATGCAAGGCAAATACCCTACCCGCTGGGCTATCGCTCAAGCCTCTAATTATAATTATTAAAATAAGTATTAATCATCCCAGAAATTCATCCTAACTGGTAATTTGTATCTTTTGTTGTACTTGGTCTAGGTTCATTTCTCCAAACTTTAAATCATCAAATTAATAACTTGAAAAAGCATTTCCATGTTTGTGTTTCTTACAAAGATTTTCTTCCGATTACATGAGTAAGTAGAAATCTTAAATCTCCCTACCCGATAATTAGTAAAACAAACATGCGTTGTTGTTGGAAGGGGGCATCATCCTGATGGAATTCAGGTGCTCTTGTTCTAGCTCTGCCTAGGCCAAGGCCAGACCCAGGACATAGGGGTGGCAAGATTAGATGATCCAAATTTACAGCCAATTCTAGAATTCTATAGTTTCAAAGTTTTGAAATTGTTTTAAAAATATACAGACACATCAATATACATATACTCCAAAATAACGCAACAGTAGGAAAATATCCCAATGTAGGGGGAAAATAAAGAAAAGCATTTGTCTCTCCCTGTTTACTCTTTGGAATTAGCATTTACTGCAGTACCTTTCGGACTGTGTCCTTCAGCTCTTGCACATTTCTCTGGATGTTCTCATCTTCTCTCTCCATATGCTGTGGAATGGAAACAAAAACCCTCTGAACAGCACCGTACTGAAATTCTATAGGCCTCCACTTTCCTTATTTAGGTATATTACAATTTACCTGGGATGAATGTTTCCCCAAGGTGACCTAGATTTCACCAGTAACAACATTTTCTGAACTCTTAAATTCTTTTTGGACACCCAGATGCTATCATTTCCTTTACATGGGGCTTATCCTGGCTTCACCTTAGGGAAATCTTTCTAAAGCTTACATGTATTGAAAGCATGGATTGACTTGTGTGAGTGAAGCCAGGAATAAAGTCCTAACTATCTCTCAGCAAAAATGCATGCTCAGAGCAATAAGCATAGAGAAAGCATCCATGTGCACAGTAGGGCCTCTTGATTAGATGTTAGGTTCCCTGATCTCTGCAATTTCCACTCAAACTTCTTATAGTTTTAAACATCCAGTCATAGAATTCGCACAATTCTGTCACTACCCATGACCTCAAAAAGGCAGCAGTCCTTGCTCATCAACCAGACTATTAAATCTTCCTTTTTCCCTCTTTCTCTCTTTCACAGGCCCTTCCCTCATCAACTCATTCTTGGTACACCCATTTTCCCCTCTGGATATTTTTCCTTAAAACTCTGACACTTTTCTTATTCTCAACACATGTCTGTGATTTCAAATGATTCCTTAAAGGGACCACTTAGTATCAGCATAAAAGATGGGACAATGAGGGTTAGGATAAAAAGTACTAAGTGGAAGAAGGGACGCAAATGGATGGGGTGAGTAGTGGCTGTTGCTGGGAGAAGAACTTACACATTGCCTCAGCTTGTGATTGATCCTGATCAGATAGGACAGCACCGTCTCCATATAGGGCTGGTACCTATACGAGTGAGGGAGCAGAACTTCTTCCACGCTAAAGTTCAGGACCTGTTTCATCAGGTAGCAGTAATCTGTCACCTGCAAATGAGAGTGAACAGCAGGAGTTACGCTAGGGAGACTTTCAGAAGACCCAGGTGTCACAGCACTGCTCCACATAACCAAAGATGGCACCACGCAGCTCATCACAGCCAAGACTTACACTCACTCCACGGAACAGCTGATACTCCCCAAAGAGACGAATATCTGTAATGCTATCTGCAAAACTGGCCTGAAAGAGAAAATGTTTTAAAAAGACTTAATGCCGGCTCCTCCAGAAGGCAGAAAACATATTCTGAAACAGTTTGGTAGAAATCTACTCCTACTCCGCTCCCTAGAGTTGCCCTATAAAGCCTAAAGAAATAACCCCTATATGCGTATACATTTTTAAAATGCCCAGAGGAGTAAATGAAAAACAATTGAGAGTTAGATGGCTACTAAGTGAATCCCTTAGGATTAAAACTCAGTGCATGAATCTTAAAGACCAAAATTCAAGTCCTTGTAGTAAACCAGATCTTCAAAGAGTCTGTGAAGAGGACATAGAGTTTCTGATATGCAAGTGGGATCATTGATGAGTTCTTAAAGGTCTTAAAAATATACTCAATGAAACATAAAGCGTAATGTGGGTGGCAAGTAGATAGTAAAAAGGGAGAATCTTGAGAGGAATACCTCCTCAGCCAGCCTGAAGATGTGGTTGGTAACCTGGGCCGACGGCAAATCATACTTGTCCAGTCTGCAGTGGAAACCGGTGGGCGCAGCAGCCCTCCCTGCAGCCACAGAGCCATGAGAAGGAGGTAACTGGCAGTCAGGGCACCCTTAAGGAAAGAGTTCACAGATGCCAGAAGAGCGGCCATGGCAGACAACTCTATATGGAGCAACTGGTGATGAGAAGGAGAACCTGGTATCAAGAGAACAAGAAGCATAAATTACATAGAGGTGAAAAGATTAGAATCATTAATTTTTAATCCCAAAATTCAGTTCTATCAAGTTTGCAGAAATACTTACTGTCTCAGTGATTCTGTGTGAGATGGTAAGGCAGAAGCTGCTGCTTTTATATTAGGCTTGCCTCCTTTTTTTTAAAATTGTCAACCACGTTATCAGCAACCACTACTAGTACTTTTCTGAGAACTCGTTACCACACAGCCCACAAATCCCCACTCTTACCTGGGGCTTTTCCTAAAAAGCGTCATGTCAGGCTGATGAAGTATAAAGTTACAGTTAAATTCCAGAAATTTTCTAAACTCTACAAATTTTAAAGGAAGTTATTGATTTGTCACAGGATTTCATATCTTTTTTATGTTTAATTTATGAGCAAACATGTCAGTCACACTCATCTTCCTACCCTTCTCAAAGGTGTTTATCTCATTAGAGGTGACTAGAAATGAAGGACCTGTGTCCTATAAGCTCATCTTGATTTTCTTATTTATTATATCATATTTTTAATTAATTATTTTGGCTTTTGGGGGGTCATACCCCGCAATGCTCAGGGGTTGCTCCTGATGCTACACTCAGGAATTACTTCTGGCAGTACTCAAGAGACCATATGGGATGCCGGGAATCAAACTCAGGTCAGCTGCCTGCAAGGCAAAAGCCCTACCCATGTACTCCAGCCCCTGTAGTCTCATTTTAAAGTAAATAAGTAATTATAGCTTGAATATCCTTACAATAAAAACAACTAGAAGTCAATTTTTTAATATTTTGAGTCATGAAGAAGACAATTTTAAAAATAAATATAGATTAATCTAAGCATTGTTTTTCTCCCATTCTTGGATTTTTTCTCAAAATGACCAAGGCAATTCTAATGGAAACGTATTTAAGCTGTTTTTACTGAACTCTGATCAGTATCAATTTATATTTGGAATTATTAATGTTGAAAAATATGATCACTATTTTTATAGCACTTATAATAATTCTCATTCTACATGAGCCTCAAATAATATTTCTCAAAAATATTGTCACCATTTGTAATATTTATAGATGTTTATGAAGAGAATAGAGTGAATAAAGTGGTTTCTTCACTTCATGGTAATAAACTGATAACATGTTGATTGGAAATGATCGAAAAGAATTGGAAGTTTTTATAACAACCCAACAACTAAAACTCAAAACCTTTTAAAGGTCTGAGTGTAGAGAACATGTTTAACAAATTATTCCTGGTGGAAGGAAAGTGAATGTGTAAGAATTTCTTTGATGAGATTCTTCTTCACTTGATCACTTAAATCCCGTTATTCATCGATTTGCTCGAGTGGGCGCCAGTAACATTTCCATTGGACCCTATCACGTGCCAATGTAGCCCAATGGCATCTGGACATTGCTAGTTAATAACGTCAGGGTTGTCACAGACAGAAGAGGAGGCAAGCATATGATTGTAGAATTGGAGTCAGAGAGATGGAACAGGTAAGGTGCTTGGTGCGTTGCATAGTGTCAGCCTGGGTTTAAACCCCTGCACATCATGGTTTACCCCAGCCTTCCAGAACTAATGCCTTAGTGGAGAGCCAGGAGTAAGCCCTGAGAACAGCTGGGTATGTCCCACTTCCCTGTCAAAAAAAAAAAGAAATCTAAATAGTTGTAGAGTTGTGACAACTTCAGACCAAGGTGAAGAGCTACAGCAAAGAATTAGAACACCATGAGGATTCCAAGTTTGAGGAAAAGGTTGAACAGTCAGGGGAAAATGTGAATAGGGAGCTTGGGGAGAGTAAATAAAAAAGTGTAAACATTTGCTCAGGGTTTTTCAGGAGCCCAGGAAAAGAAAATTAAACACTTCTTTATCCAATTGTTATATAGAACTCTAATATAAATATATTAGACTTAAGTTAACTTTACTATTAAATAATTTTTATTGATCTGGCTGAAACGTTAATAATGTTCTCATGGGATAAAAGTTTTAAATCATTAAATTAGCTTCTTTTTAGAGGAAGAGTCAATGTCTCTCTTATCACTGATTTCTAACACTCAGAAGAATCTCCAAAAGAACTCAATAAGAACATACTCAATTAATAGACAGAGATTTAAAACGAGGGTGTTAGTTGCTAAGTATCTTTGAAAGCACTCAGGAACATAATTTTGCGATGGCTTTTAAACTACTTATACATTGGGATTTGACTCTGAACTGCCTTTCAACTTTATTTCTGTTCCATCATAGAAAATAAACAATTTTCAGAAAACAAGAATGGAAAGAGAGAAGATTTCAAATGCCTTTAATACCGGTGATATCTATTATTTATGGAATGACCCTGGTGGACAATGATAAAAGTATTATTCACAGAGTTTAGGTGTTAGTATTTTGACCCAAATGCATTAAAGTGAAAAATCTGTTCTAAGGATAGATGTGGATTTTTGAACAGAGTCCCAAACAAATATTGAGAGATTGAGGCTCTTATTTAGAAGTGCTCCTTTGAGGGCTAGGCTAGGGCTGTAGCTCAGGACAGAGCACTCACCTTCTGTGTGTGAGGCCCTGGTTTGATCTCTGGCACCGCAATACAAACCAACAGAACTGCTCATGTCAAGTTGGAACAACAGTGCAGTGGGTAGGGCATTTGTCCTGCAACCTGACTTTGATCCCCAGCACCCCATATGATCCCCTCAGCCTGCCAGGAGTGATTCCTGAGCAGAGCCAGGAATTAAAAACTGCTTACTCCCTGTGTGGCTCCCCAAAAAAGATGAAAACCAAACAAAACTGCTCCTGCTAAATAACAGCTAGAGACTGATGTGTGCCAAATAACTTCAATCATACTAAATCTACAGTTCATCTGTTTCCCTTGTGAGTTTCCAAGTACTTAGTTTTCCTTTATTGTACAGTCACTGCGATTGCTATCAGGCTGACGTTTGCCTCAGACAGAAATTGTTTGGGTTTCTGTTTCTTCAGCTTTTTGAAGAGCTTGGAAAAGATTGGCAATAGATCTTCAATGGTTTGGAAGAACTCACTGGTGAACTCATCTAGGCCTGGGCTATTCCTGGGGAGACTTTTGATTACCATTTTGATGTCCTAGATTGATCTGCTAAAGTGTCCTGTGGCCATAGCGATAGCCCAGTGGGTAGGGCGTTTGCCTTGCACGTGGCGGCCCATGCCGGCCCTGGTTCAATCCCTGGCATCCCATATGGTCCCCCGAGCACCGCCAGGAATAATTCCTGAGTGCAGAGCCAGGAGAAACCCCTGAGCATCTCCGCCTGTGACCCAAAAAAAAAAAAAAAAAGCAAAAAATTAAAAATTAAAATAAAGTGTTCAATCTTGTGAGGCCATAGTTAAAAAAAAATTAGTTATTTCTTCTAGGTTTTCTATTTTTTTGGGGGGCGGCACAAATATTTTCAAAGTAATCCCTGGTGATCCTTTGAATTTCTGTGTTCTCCATTGTGACATCTCCCCATTTGTTTCCAATATGGCTTATTAGGGCTCTCTCTTTGTGTGTCTTGCTAGTGGTTTGTCAATCTTATTCCTCAAAGAATCAGCTCTTGATATCATTAATCTTTTGGGCTGCTTTCTTGAATTCAAAATAGCTCATTTCTGCTTTTAGTTGTATTATTTTTTTTTCCTTCTGACTGCTTTGGGCTCTTTCTGTCAGTCCTTTCCCAGTTTCTTAAGCTGTGGGGCCCGTTTATGTATGTTTATTTTTGCCTTCCTGATGAGCATTTGCATTGCTATAAGATTTCCTCTTCCTACTACTTTTGCTTAGTCTCACAAGTCCTGGTAAGTAGAATCCTCATTCTCATTTGTTTAAATATTATTTTTCAGTGTAACTTTAAGGAAGACAGGAATAGCTCCGCTGTAGAATCCAGATCTTGTGAGTGTGAGTCTGTTGATTTCACCTCTTGCATCATCCCACCCTGCTAAATGTGATCTCAGCCATGGCTATTTGGAATCCTCAACACCCAAACAAAGGGTGTGATCTCTGCACACCACAATCAAGTGTATGTGGCCCCATAATCACTGAAGCAACAAGAAGAAAAGAAATAGGAAGGCATAAATAAAATCCGGTAGAATTTCTAAAATAAAACTAAAAAATCCACATTCAAGGTTCATAGAGATGGCACTAGGATTAGAGCATTTGCCTTGCAAGCAGTCAATCTTGATTTAATTCCCCAAAATCCTCATATGTGGTATAATAGTTAACATTGTTATTGTGCTGCAGTATCCCTAGAAATAGTTTCAAGTGGTCTTACTTTTGGAAGAAAACATTAAATATGCCTATACTGATGAAAACTAGAATTTAAATTTTACTCATATAAATTCATTAATGTGTTTTTAGAGAAATTAAATTTTTTTCTGCATTAGAAATTGGAACTCTCAAAATAAATAATTCAGGAATCAAACATAAGATGCACATGGGAATGGGGCTTGGATACTAAGTAGGTGAGGAAGGAAAGAGAAGCAATAAGTAAAAAAGTCATACACAAAAGTTGAATCATCTATTAGAATGAACAGTTTAAGTATATGAATAAAAGAAAAAATATCTGAGGGATGCTTACCTTGGAAATCAAACCAAGGCAAAAAGCTACACACCAGGTGCTGAGTAAGAGAAAAGTAGGCAAAATATTTATTTATTCATTAATCATTTATTCTTTGACTATAACACTAGCTCCATAAGAGCACAAACTGTCTCTGGCACAGTCCTTAAAACATCACAAGCCCTCAGTAAGTTCTGTTGGGTGATTAAATAAATTACAAGTAAAAGTGCACCTTGAAGATTATTGCAATAAGTTCCCAAATGGTATCTGGCATCCAGGGATGTTTAGCAATCATTTTCTTATTTAAGGAGACAAGTAAATACTTGTTGACAAAATTAATCTGACTACTTTCATCATTTCTCATCTTTGCAACTATTCTTCAATGTAGATAAGGTAAGTGGGTTTATTGTCTCTTTATAGCTAGGGAGGATAAGATTTGTTTGTGACTCACCCAAAAGCCATAGTGAGAGGGTCATAGAGAGAAAGTCAAAACTTGAGCTCAGATCTCTAATTCTTTCCAAAATTCCATGCAATCTGCTTTTTTTCTCGAAATCATTACTCAAGATCACTTTAGGACACACATTTGGTAAGATGGATTTATTTGAGTTAAAGAACAAAGTTCCCATGTCTATATAAGTTACACTTTATGGTATAGTAAATAGTAAGAACACTGTCATAATGATAATCATCTCTGTAGATTAGATTTTATTCCAATTCTTCCCTCTTAGTAACTGGATGTCACATATCAGTCACATACCTTCTGGTCTTTTGTGTTTGGGGGAATGTAAATTGACTAAAGTAGGAGATTGGCTGCCCTCAAGGAATTTATTAACATAATCCACTTTTTCAAAAACACTTTAATCAATTACTATGACTCAAGCACTGTACTAGACATTAAGAACACACAACTGGATGTATTATTTTTCTTGCTCTTGGAGCAAACGGGTAGAATAGAGATGTTCATTATACTAAGGCAAAATAATGATTCTGTCTATCATTATACACAAAAGTAAATTTATATTGATGAACAAAAGACAGGACAAAGAGATTGCAGTCATTCAATAGATGTGTATGAATAGCAAGTGGACATTGAAGATAAGCTAAAAATTTCATGTTAAAGTTAATTTATTGGTATTTGAACATTTATACAATTTTTAAAATAAAAGGTTTCCAAAGAAGAGGAAGCAGCTGGCAAAATGTAGAGATGTGACTGGCAGAAGAGTGATAACTAGTTGTATTAAATGGGGCAATCTTTAGAAATGATGGAAGAGAAGGGTGAGCCAGGAAGAAGGGAGCAATTTTTGAGCAATGTCTACTACAATAGTTTGGATTTGAAATGAGGGGAAATACAGAGTTCTTATGAGCAGCTGAGCATGAAGGGAACCATATATAGAGCAATATCCTATAAAGATAGGCTGAGTGTTATCTGAAACATGAATTGGAGAGGAAAAAGTCTCTCATCTTTGAGACTTCTTAGAAGCTTGTGATCCAGTAGCAGGAGTAGTTTAGCACTATTAGTAACAGAAGAATCAATTTATACAATAGTCAGTAGCTAAAAACATTTGAGCCACAAATGGGTATGACTTAAACATAACACAAGTTTTAGATATTTACACATAATATTTTCTTCAATGGGTTAATTAGGACAATTTAATAGGGAAAAAATTAACTACCTGAAATGCCTGAAGAATTTGTGATTCTTGAAAGAGCAGCCCTATACAATGCTAGTGACATATCCAAATAATTTGGCAAACAGTTGACCTCTTAAGTGATTTGAGAGTCCAAAAGGAACAAACCAGGAGCACCAAAGGAAGTAGGCACCCAATGACTCTCATCCAGTCCTTAGGAATCAGTCTTCCTCCCCAGTTTAATGGAAGTTGCATGTGGGAGAATCAAAGGAATCAAGGTCAATGCCCTTTCCCCAATGGTACGAAATGGAGTGGAGGCAATGGGTATTAGGGGGGATGCTGAACTGAGATGATTGTGTTTGGATAGAGAGAGAGAGAGAGAGAGAGGCAACTGGTGTATCACAGATTTTTGTCCTCATAGACATGGCCAGTGCCTTAATTAAGTGAAAGATGGATCATGATAAAACAATAGATCAGATTACAGGGATTGTTTGCTTCCAGCAAGTTTTTTTAAATTTATTTTTTTAATTTTTTTTTATTATACCATGTTCCTGGAGCAAGCAGGTGCCCTTGGGCTCTACTTGCATGAGACAGGTCATATGGAGATGTTACTGGTGCCCGCTCGAGCAAATCGATGATAAACGGGAAGACAGTGACAGTGACCACAGTGAGATATACAATTACAAAGATGTTCATAATTGGGTCTCAGTCATACAGTGATCCAGCACCCATCCCTCCACCAGTGCCCCATTCCCACCACCAATGTCCCCACATTCCCTCCAATCCCCACCGCCCCGAGCAGACTGGATCTATATCAGGCACTTTTTCTTTTCTTCTCTTTCTCTTTCTCTCTCTGTCTCTGCCTCTCTGTCTCTGTCTCTCTCTCTCTCCCTCCCTCTCATTCTCACTCTAATCTGAACAAGATTATGCATTAAGATCAATTTTTTTACCACATCAGGGTTCAGATACTGTGGAGACCACTGCAGAATGAAAAGTGGTTCCTTCAAAATCAACCAAGGCTCCCTTTATTTTCACAATTGCCCATGGAGAGAAGCTCATGAGGAAGCAATTTGTGTTTAAGTACTTTGAGGTAAACTTTGTCCAAAATATCAATCAGTTGATCAAGTAATTCTGCTAAGGAAGATCTTTGACATGATTCTTTCCCTTTTCACAACAATAACAACCCAATAACAACCCCCTATTGGTTTCATTTTTGCATTCAAAATCCTCCAACTGTACCAGAACCTCTAAGAATTGAATTAAAATTCTTTACGCTCATTATATATACTTTGCATATATACACATATTCTATACACATATAAAATGTGAAGTCATACCCCACATTTAAAACAATGGTAAATCAATTTTTTTTTTTTGCTTTTTCGGCGGGTCACATCCAGCAATGCTAGGGGTTATTACTGGCTCTGCTTTCAAGATTACTCCTGGCAGTGCTTGAGGGACATATGGGATGCCGGGAATTGAACCTGGGTTGGCGGCATGCAACACAAAAGCCCTACCCACTGTACTATTGCTCTGGCCCCAAATTAATACATTTTTAAAGATGTTTTTCATATTTGCCTTAGTCTCTAAGAAAAAAAATTGTTTTCTTTTTACCACTTAGATTTTTCTCGGGCTGTTCTCAATGAGCCACACAAATAGACTTCTGCTGAGCTTCCAGGAATTCTTCTAGATACTTTGGGACTGAGAAAAAAGGCAGACAGTTTAATTATGTCTATATCACTTGTATCACTTGTCTTCCCGTTCATCATCAATTTTGGAGGGGGCACCAGTAACATCTCCATACGTTCTGTCACATGCTAGTGTAGCCCAAGGGCATCTGCTCGCTTCAGGAACATAAGGAGCCTCAAACCATTCCATCATGTCATGGGAATGAGGTCTATAATTGTTACTGGTATTTGGTTGAAATAAAAGACATGGTTCATTTGGGGCTTCACTTTCTAATATTTCCTTCCTTTTCTCCATTAATACCAGGGTAAATTATTTTCATTTATAAATAAATATTGTCATAGGCCCAGAAATTACAGGGGGTAGGGCACTCACCTAGCACACCATTGACCTAGCTTCAATCCCCAGCATCTCGTATGGTTCCCCCAGAGCACTGCCAGTTATGATTCCTGAGTGCAGAGCCAGGAGTATCTCCAGGTGTGTGTCAAAAACCCAAATAATAATAAAAATAAATATTGTCACCATTTAGGAAAGCTTTGAAGCAAAATTCTTGGATGATAAAAGTATTTTAGTGAATTTTATCTCTTCATTTATAGACTATTTTATTCACCATCTCTCTCTCCTTCTATTCACCAACCTTCTGTCCCAGTCTATTTTACAGTCATAAATCATAAAACTAATCCCATCCATAACTTCCAAGTTACTTGCCTAGATTTTATCTATTTCATATTTTAATTTGAAAAATTTCATATTTTTAATAGTCTGTGAAATTTTGTTATTGCAATTTTACAAATAAGAAATAGAAAGATCATAAAGGTGAAATAACTTTCTCCAAGTCATACTGCTACATGATGACAATTCTGAGACTAACAAAAGCTATCTCCATTCACCAGGCTAGCTCAAAATAGAATGCCAATATAAATGCACCTCTCATTATAAGGTTTCAGCAATGAGCAACTCAGGCAAGATAGATTCTTGGTCAGTAAAAGAGTTTCCTGTCATCCATGAAGCTGAGTGACTTCCCTTTCCCCTTAGTCACTTACTCTCTTGTTCCTCTCATTCCACATGTCAATCTGAACTGAATATGCTATTTAGTTCTCTGTCTCCCCATCTAGCTGCAGATCTCTATCTGGGCAAAGAATATGAAGGGTCAATTGTTTGTTAGTTTGTTTGCATCACACCCAGCTCCACTTGGGCCTTATTCCTGCCTTTGTGATCAGGGCTCAATCCTCATGCTCTGGGTGACATTCCTGGCAGTGATCAGGAGACCATATGCAGTTTTAAGGATTTAACTGAGGCTGGTCATATATGAGGCAAGGGTATTAACCCCTGTACTATCTCAGGTCCTAGAGAATCAATTTTACATGATTTTACCTACCGAAACTATTAAATATTATGGTATCAATTCCAATAACTCCTCTATCCTCTCTCTCTTCTCTCTCTCTCACTCTCTCTCGCTCCCTTCCTGCCTCTCTCATAATCTAGTCGCTAGTATCTAGTGAATTGAAGAATACAGTATGTCAATGCAAGTTTATCAATAGCAACAAAGATAGCAAGGGAGATTGAGAATTCAGAAGTTGTGCATGTGTGAGCAGTGTGGAAAGTGTTTGTAGTTTCACCTCTACTTTTCTGTGACCATAAAACAGCTCTAATAAGATAGTCTTTAAAAAGGAGGGGAAATAGACTGGTAAGGAAATGTTATGGAGGGTATTTCTTTTATTTATTTGTTTGTTTATTTATTTATTTATTTATTTTGCTTTTTTGGGTCACACCTGGCGACGCTCAGGGGTTACTCCTGGCTCTGCACTCAGGAATTACTCCTTGTGATGCTTGGGGGACCACATGGGATGCCTGGGATCGAACCCAGGTTGGCTGCATGCAAGGCAAATGCTCTACCTGCTGTGCTATCCCTCCGGCCCCAGGAGGGTATTTCTATGTCTTATGCATACACATTGGTCTATACTAACCCTAACCCTCTGACTTTATCATACCTTTTTATTTCTGTGACCTCTTTGGAAATTTTTGTGGTTGACTTCATTTACTTTGACAAAGCAATGGAAGATGTTTCACTATTTTTTATGGTGTCCCAGAATGTATGATTGTGGCATTTAGGTTAAGTTGACTTCAGGGACTTTAAAGCATGCTTTTGCCAGGTAACCATTAATTTACGCACCCAGGATTGCCAGCAAGCATCTTCCAGAGACTTCTCTGAGAACCTGTTCTAATATCCTGTTTGCCTGTGGGATTCCCCTGTAATGGTTTCAAAGTTCTCTGTTGGTTTCATATTCTCGACAATGACATTAACTAAATGAAGAGGATCGGGGAAAGAACTGGATGCTAGCATCACTTTACCTCAAGAGCCACAAATGTTTCCTTCTTTCATATTTTTTGACCCACAGACAGAGAAAGACTCTACCTTGATTTCATGAGATAATCCACTTTCCTAGATATCTATGCTTGTCATACTATGCTCTTAGGTCATTTCGTGAGTTAGTGAGATCACAGTTTAAAAGACAAGAGATTCATGCCTCATAACAAATTAAAAGATCTGACATTCCAACTGAGGTTCTGTCATGAAATCCTGATTTATCTGGACTTTTGCATATATTTTTTTTCTAAAATTAAATTCTCCTCACTAGTCAATCTCTCTCAAAATCATTTTTTGAGCAACTTCTGTGTGTCCATCCCTGGTCTGGGCTGGCTTTTATTATTCAGGAGGGAATAAACAAAAGGGAAAAATTTGTCTTTCAATTTAATTAGTGTGACCAACACACAGTAAGCTACTAGGAAACATTAAAATAGCAAAGAGAGTTGACATTAAGTATGATAGACTATTAGGATCAGGTTGAGTAGTAGGTACCTGTGTACATTTCTTGTTAAAAATCTTTCCACCTTTTTTCTAATTTTATTGATAAAGAAAAAAAATTATACTTAAAACTTCCAGTTGAACTAAAGAGTTCTCACACTGTTTTACAATTTCTGTTCTGTGAGGCAGTATTAAAATGCACATGAACGCAGTGGTAAAATTTTGCTGTAGTAGAAAAACCCAAATGCTTCCTCAGACGTCCAGATTCCAAATACTAAGCAAACAGATGAGGATTATTTGAAATGATTGAGACTCCTATTTTTGTAAAGAGTAAGAACAGTATAAAAACTGCATAATGTTGGGTCGGAGAGATAGCACAGCAGGTAGGGCGTTTGTCTTGCAAGCGGCCAACCCGGGTTTGATCCCCGCATCCCATATGGTCCCCCGAGCACTGCCAGGAGTAATTCCTGAGTGAAGAGCCAGGAGTAACCCTGAGCACTGCTGGGTGTGACCCCCAAAAAAACTACATAGTGTTCTGAATTGCCATTATCAGAACATTAATAGAAAGAATTAATGAAAGTTAAATAGTAACTGGTGGTAATAAAGATTTCATCCACTTGTCAAAAATACATCAACCAGAGTTAGAGCAATGCTACAGCAGCTAGAGTTCTTGCCTTGCATGCAGCCAATTTGGGTTCGATCCCCAGCATCCAATATGGTTCTCTGAGCACTTATAGGAGTGATTGCTGAGCACGGAGCCATGAGTAGGTCTCTGAACACCACTGGTGAGGCCCAAAAACCCAAAACAAAGCAAATTTTAAAAGACAAATTGCTCTTTTTTTATTAATTTATTTTTAGTTGAATCACAGTGAGATAGTTATAAAATTGTTAATTATTTTAGTTCACATAATGTTCCAACACCCATCCCTCCATCAGTGTACATTTCCCACCAGCAATGTCCTCAGTTTCCCTCCCACCATCTCTCACATTTATGATAGACATATTTCTCTTTCTCTCTCTCTCTCTCTCTCTTTTCTTTTGGGAAGTATGGTTTGCAATGCAGATACTGAATACAGATAATGAGAGTTTATCAGTATATCCCTTTACCTACTGACCACTTTGGACAGGAACTGAGTGTTGAAAGTAGGTGAAAGTTGGAGTTGAGGATGGGATACCCCCCCCCATCTCCCTATTCTTCCAGAAATCCCAGCAGTCACGCCCATGACCCAAAGCCACCACCCAGTTAAAAATTTAACTCCAGCTTTAACATCCCATTAAATACTTTGGAATTCCTGGAGTTACATCTCAAACTCTACAATACTGATATATTGAGTATCACACCACATTTAATGGGATATAAAGGAAAAGGCAACCAAAAACAAAATATATACACACAATGCCTATCCGAAGAAATTACTGATCAGTAATTTCTTCTTCTATGGGGCTTAATGGCTCCATGGTGAGATTGAACAGTCTTCACTAACTTTCTCCTAAGAAAGCAATTCTTGATCATTTTCAGACAATTATCTATAACAATCAATATAAAATAAGTTATTGTGTATTTGCTTTGGTGTAGGCTTAAGGAGTTGTTGGGAAAGTTGGAAATAGTGGAAATAGTACTGGTTGAAAGTTGCAATGGTGGTGGGATTGTGGTTGAATATTGAATGTTTGTAACAAATTAACATGAACAACTGTTAGGCCGTGGCTGGATGCTGACTCTCTGGGAAGAGTGAAGGAGGGATGGCGGTGGGCAACTCTCTAATGCTCACCTGGACAGACCCCTTGCGGGATCTTAAGAAGTCCTTGGCATTTAGCCACATGTATAAACCCCCCTCCCAGGTTGCCTCTGGCTGGGAGCCGGAGCCCTCTGAGGCAAGTACTCTAGCCATTATGGACTTCAGGGAACTGCAGGATAGAGTCCAATCAGACCCCATAGCCGAAGCTGTGGGGCCTCATACACTCACTCACACACTCACACACAACTCAAAGGAGGGAGAGCTGCACCAGCAACTGTGGCCAGAGACGAGTTTGAGTACCCCTGATGTCAACAAGAGGCACCGTGAACTGCAAAAGGCAAACAAGCTTTATTGCCAAATTGGCTAGTCAGGGTCAAGCTGCCCTCTGACACACAGGTCAGGATGGAACAGGCAAGACCCTGAGCCGGGGGAATAGGGCTACTTTTACAGGTCCTGTGGGACCATTACAGCATATCTTATGTGCTAAACAGCCAATGGATTTAAAGCACATATACCATTTCTAACCTATCCCATCCAAGTAGCATTTGCAGTTTCTTAAGCAATACAAAGCAATACATTTTTAAGTTGAATACCATATTAATAATGCAATTATCGCTTGGACCATTTGTACCTGCGTGGGGCTTTTGTTCTTATAGAATAAATTGGCTTGGGCCCTGCCTGACCATCTAAGGTCTAAGGTCCATCAGTCAGGAGGAATTTCCTGCCCAAGTCCGGGCTGGGTGGCCTGTTGGGCTTTCTGCATCCTCACACAACTTTGTTAAAGAAATTGAGTTGAAGCCCACTTCTTCCAAAATTTTCAATAAGTGAGAACAGTAATACAGTTGACCCAGTTTGTACATAACAGCTCAGTAAAAAAGGTCATGCTTTAGCAATACCATTGTGAGACATGTTGTAATAAGCAAAATAAAGTGAATTAACTGGTGTCTGCTAAGGGAGTAGGCTTGGGGGCGTGGCGAGGAAAGCCAGGGACTTTGCTGGTGTAAGGGCACATTGGTGGTGGGACTGGTGTTGGAATATCAAATACCTAAAACAACAGTATTGTAAACAACTTTACTGCTGATTTTGATGAGTGCCCTTAGAAATTGGAACTTTATCTCTTTATGGCTAAACCCATCCACAGTGCTTGGTACCTGCACTGAGTTATGAAGAGAGCATGCATTTCCTGTCTTCCAGATGACTTTTATGATTCACGAAGTTGGAGACAGAAGTAGTATTGAAAAAATAATCTGAATAATATTCTGCTGTAATTAGAGAGAAAATGTGGAAGGCAAAAAAATAAATCAATAGGATAGAACTGGTGCCGACTGAATTTTGAGATGATGAAATATGAAGGTAGAATGAAATGGAAAGTAGACGATGTTGACTACTCCAAGTTTTCCTCAGGCTTGAATAGAACAGCAGACAGATGGGGTTTCATGCCCTGCACATCTAGAGGAAGAGCAAGTTGATTTGGATTCATATTTCTCTGAAAATCAATGATGTTGAAAATCTTTTATGCACCTATTGCCATCTAGATATTTGGGAAAATATGCAGAACCTCTGCCCATTTTAAAATTTGTTAACGGAAAGCAGATCAAAGGATATGCTAAGGTCTGGTGGATACTGCCTGTTAACAGATACACAGGGTTTCCTGGCGGGTTGTCTCCCAAGAAAGACAGGATGTGGGTTCCCCTAGCGGCACTGTCTTATGAAGCAGAACCATGGACCCTACTATCTTGGGTCATTCCCTGCATCACATCTCCTTGGCGGCTGTAGCTAGACAAAGACAGAGTCTAATGGACGCTGCCTGGGATACAGACAGAAGACAGGTTTTTCCTGTGTTCTGTCTCTCTAAAAGCAGAACCAGATAAGATCATGCCATTTTGGGTAGGCTAAATTTGCAACCTGTCATACCTCTTGTTTCTTTCTCACCTTGCCTTGAGGGCACCCCCTGCTCTCTTTGGCTCTCATCTGCTTGTCTCCTTCTTATCATCTGTCCCTTATGCTAATCACGTGGAATGCCTTTGTAGTGTAAAACTATATACCCTTGACTCTAGTTTGTGTTGTTGTTTGATGCTGTTAGGTATATAAGAAATTGGGGTCACTGTGTAAACTGTCAGCAGCCGAAATGAGAGCACTGTCCTCCATCCTGCCAATGATAATTAATAAAAATTAATGAATACAGCTCTCTTCCGTGAGGTCTCATCTTTGCACCCCGATCAACAAAGATCTCTAATCAACATCTCAGCAACAAAAATTAATTGTTTTTAACCATTGAGTTGTAAGAGTTTTGTACGTGCCTTAGATAGAAGTAACTATAAGATATCTGATATGCAAATATTTGGTAGATTTTCTTTTCATTGTGCTTATTATATTGTTTTCTCTATAGAAGCTTCTTCGTTGTATGTACGAACATATACATATTTGGGACCAGAGTGATAGTCCAGTGGGTAGGGCTATTGCCTTGCATGCGGCCGACCCAGGTTCAATCCCCCAGCACCCCATATGGTCCCCTGAGCATGGCCAGGAGTAATTCCTGAGTGAAGAGCCAGGAGTAATCCCTGAGCATCGCCAGGTGTGACCCACCCTCCAAAAAAAAAAAATATATATATATGTATATGTATATATATTTGGAGAAAAGGACTGGAGACTACCTGTGATAGTGCTCCTGGGCCACTCCTGGCCGAGTTTGGGAGATCATGTGGTACCAAGAATTGAAACTGGGGCACCTGCATGCAGAGAATCACTTCAGGCTGTTGAACTGTTTCCCTGGTCCCTGAACTATCTTCCCAGTCCCTTTCCTTATGCTTTCTTTTCTTTCTTTTTGGGGCACACCAGCAATGTTCAGGTGTTACCCCTGACTCTGCACTCAGGAATTACTCCTGGCGGTGCTCTGGGTGACCATATGGGATGCCAGGGATCAAACCCTGGATGGCTGCATGCAAGGCAAATACCCTACAGCTGTACTATAACTCCAGCCCAGTCCCTTTGAAGAGTGAAATTTTCTGGATAAATTGGATTTCATTGAAGAAAATATATTCCTTTCATTAACAGGAAATAAAATATTGCAGTGCTCTTAAAGTTCATGACCTTTAAAACTGTACATTGTTGTAAAGAAGAACAATGGTGAATCATCAATGAACATGTGGATTGTTGTAAAAGCTGTTTCTCACATTCAGCAATAACCATTGAAATTTTCTTCAAACCTAGGACCTAGAAGGAGGAAAAAGAGAAGATGGAATTACTACTGCAAATTGGTAGAAAGAGAAGGTGGTGAAAAACAGGAAAACATTCCCACCATGGGGCAGGGGAGTAAAATTGTGCTGAAAATAAACCACAGATAATCTAGGGATTAGTAACATGGCCACCAACTCAGCAGTTTGTAGTATCAAAAAATACAAGGTTTTCTGCACACTCCCACTCTCACTTCCTTTGTCTATATTTGCCCAGCACACACCAACTGCTCTGTCACGATCCTGCTGCCTGAATTTCTCCGTTCCTAAGCCTCTAGGAGATAAATTCATCAAAGCCTTTTGAGGACCCAGTGAAAAGATGCATGAAAAGCAAAGTCCCATGGTGGACTCTTGAACTATTATCATACCAGTTGGATGAAAAGGCAATCCTCACATTATATGCACTTTGGAGGAACTCACAGGCTTATTTAATGCCACATGAACTTTTTTTTCAATTAAATGCCATCCTGCCTCACCATTTGCCAATGGGAAACACTGAATAAACACAAAGCCAGCCTGTGGATGATTCTGTGTTTCCATCACCTCTTTACAGTTCGGAGTGGGAAAAAAATGATTTAAGATGCTCATAGCCAAAGTTCTGGGGACACTCGTTTTCCTTCCTATTACTGACTTCCCAGAGTCCCTTTTTCAAGTGAGTGAGCAAAACAGAATTCCACAAGACACTTGGTAGTAATTAGATATTTTGTATGTTGGTTTCCTCCAATGAAGAGGATTTTATTTTCCCTGGATGGCTCCAAACATCCAGATAGAATAGGAAAGGGCCTCCAAGTCCACCCACTTCCCTCCCCCAAGCCTAGGCAGTCCAGGAGGTGTTATCATTCATCTCAGCACCAAAGTGGCAGACTGTTGACACTATTATGCTTTTAAGAATGTAAAGGAGAGATTTCACACACAATAAAATTAACAGAAGCAGTATTTTCCTTTAAGAACTGAGAGAGACCTCCTCTCCTTGGTAGAATAAATAGACACTTAAATATACACTGAAAGGTTACCTGAATGACCTTTTATGTACTTTATACACTCAGTTCTTGTCCAGAGTGATCATTTATAACAAATTCTCAGTAACTAAAGCAGTGTAGAACACTAGGTAAATAGACAAATAGACCTCAAAAACAAGTAGAAAGCGGCATTAGAACAAAAATACACACAGGAGGCCGAGCGATGGCCCAGCGGGTAGGGTGTTTGCCTTGCACTGGCCGGCCCATGCCGGCCCGGGTTCGATCCCCGGCATCCCATATAGTCCCCCGAGCACCACCAGGAGTGATTCCTGAGCGCGGAGCCAGGAGAAACCCCTGAGCATTGCCGGTGTGACCCAAAAAGCAAAAAAAAAAAAAATACATACAGGAATCTGGCATATGATAAAGGCGACATCTGAAATCAGTAGTAAGAATGAGATCTTTAATAAAATGTTCCTTGGATAATTGAATAGTTATATGCCAAAAAAATTACACAAAGATTTATAATGACAGATTAGTCATAGTAAACTTCAAATAAATAGAAGATTTAAATATAGGTGAAAGGGGCACAGAAATAAGATGAGAAAACGCAAATGAACCCCTTTCTAAGTTTGAAAAAATCCAGGAGTTATGAGAAAGAATAAAGGAGCAATCAACTAAGTTACAAATACCCTCTAAGTGGCAAAATAGTAGCAATCATAATAATAGTGGCAGAGCAGTACTAGTAGTGTCAGAGTAGATAACAATAACAATAATAATAATAGTAGTGATATAAATAATAGTAATATACCAAGAGCAAAGTATGTATATGGATGGGTATTTGTAATTCATCATTCTCACTCTGTTCACAAAAAATCAAATACAAATGTTTTAAACATAGGAAGTGATTCATAACCTCAGTCACAAAAGGACAAATGTAAGTCAGAACTGCATTAGAAAACTATTTCTCCTCTACATGACTGATGAAACTTCAAGTGTGACAACATGCTCTATTGGCAGGGTAATGAAGAAAGAAACTCATTTAATGCTGGTGGGAGATTTCATTGAAAGACAATTTAACAACTATCAAAAATGCTTTTACCGTTCAGCTACCAATCTCACTTCAGGGAATTGAGTCTACAGATGTAACAACATAAAAGATGTCAGTTCTACAAGTTTATTCATTGTAATGTTTGTAACGACAAAGCTTCAAACAATCTTAGAGTCCATTAAGATGATTTCCACAGCTTAATTTGAGAATGAAGTTGGATCAACTTCATTATAGTCACACAATAGAATACTGTCCAGATATAAGAGTAAAGAAATGAATAGCATGGAAAAAGCACCAATGCAATAGAGTTATAAAATAAGAATTATGTAAGTGATCTCTAATTCCTGTCATGAGAACCAAAAGCCCATATGATTTTCTGACTCACAAAGGTAATAATAAAATTGTTTTAAATTATTTAGATTTTGTTTCCATTTCCTAGTTCTTTTTAGAATCTCTAGGGCGATATTCATTTTCATGCTAATGAGGTGACTCTGTGTAAGCCCCCAAATAATGCCAAGAGAAAGTCTGATTGCCAGAAAAAACAGCCCAGGAAGACTTGAGAGTTCACACTTTGAGTTGGATCCGCCCAGACTTCCAAGAAGGGGCAAGAGTCCAGGCAGAGAGTGAGTCCATATCCAAGGGTTACTGCACCAAGGCTTTTCAGCACTCACACCTCTGCTCTGAGAACAAGGGCGTTTGTGAAAGCAACGGGGTCCCAGAACTCTCAGATTGGTGAAAGCATCCACTATCAGAAAGATGGCATTTCCAAGCTCGAGGGATACAGGAGCTTCTGTGCTCAGAACCCCGCCAGACTTTGCTATGTGTACATCTTTACCTGGGAGTTTATTTGTATCATGTGGTACCCTCTTCAATAACATCACCACCATCATCATAACAGTTTTCCTGGGTTCTCTGAGCCATTACAGGAAATTGTCAAGCCTGAGGAAGACATCTTGGCACTCTTGCTTTACTTTGTAACTAGGTTGGACTGAGGGCAACCTGGAGCCCCAAGCAAATTATGCCTGATGTGAAGGTAGCCTGGCAGGACTATGCCCTCATTGATAGCCTGTGCTAACTAAATGGTAAAGATTAGAATTGTTTGCTAGAAGTGATAAAAATACAAGTTTTCAATCTAAGTGTTCTCTGGCCAAAACCACTCATAATTAGTGTTTCTCACGTATATGGTTAAATAAAAGTGTGAGGAGATCAAAACGTTTGTGTAAGAAAGGCTACAATTGTGCTTGTATATTTACATTCTTCATGTACAAGATGAGGACACAAGAAGCTAATAAAAATCCTCAAGTAATTCAAAATGAAAATCACTAAGGACAGGAGTGGATGTGTGAACTAAGAGCTAGTATCTCCTTTTCAAAGTTATTTATCAGGATGCACATGGTGGCTTTGAATATTAGCCTAACTTCTCTATATCCAATCTCATTACCTCTAAAATAAATGCTTTTGTTACCTCCATTCTTCAAAAGAGGACTCTGAGGTGAGAGTGGCTGAGACATTTTCCAAAGTTTCAAAACCAGAAGTGGGTAGAAGGGGGCTGTGAAATGAGGTTGGCCTCAGTGTATGACTACGAAGCTACTCAACTTCATTCCAGTCTTTTATCACTCTGACATTTCAAATCAAGTCCACCCCCTACAACCCCACCTCACTCCACATCCCCCTTCTTCCCCTGTCTTCTCTAATAACTTCCACCACCTCCAGAACTTCCTTAATAACCATCCTTGCATGCATATTTATTGCAAATGCTGCTGATCTTTGAAAAACAAACCAACCAGCCCCTCTTCCCCAAATACAGGATCAGCAAACTGTGTAAATCAAGTATATTGATTCCAATAACTTCAACTTACTAAATTTGATTTTTTTCTTGCAGAATTGTGACATGGCCATAGAAAAAGCACTGGAGTTATCAGCATCTGTATTGCAAACCATAATGCCCAATGGGACAGAGAAAGGCAATGTCTGCCACTGAGACAGGCTCTGGGGTGGGGGTGGCAGGAGGGTAAAGGGCGCATTGATGGTGGGAAATGTGCATTGTAGAGGGATGGGGGATGGGTGCTGGGACATTGTGTGACTGAATCCTGGCCATGAACACTTAACTGTATGGCATAATGACGCAATAAAATAAGTTAAAAAAAAACACTGGAGTTAAGTACACTGTATTTCCTCTACTGGGATTCACAGATAAGCCCTGTTTGAGAACTTCGAGGTTTCAGAACATGAGAGATTACCACTCTGGCATCGACATACCAATGAGCTGGTTTCTCTGAGTAGCGGCTCAGTTCTTAGTCATCAACTATTTTACTGCTCTCATCTAGGCTAGACAGACATTACTTTTCTCATAAACAATGAGACAATTGAAGAATTTTGGTGATTATGTAACAGTTAAAGTCAAACTGCTCACTTCTGTTAGAATAACTATTCAAAAACAATGATTGTTAGTGACACTGCAGAGAAAAAGAACTGTGTGCATTGTTGGTGGAAACAGAAATGAGCCTGGCCACTATGAAAAGTAAATGGAGGTGCCCAAAGAGGTTTAATGGAAGGATCTGCCCTGTGATTCAGCAATCTTATGCCTGGTTTATGTCTGAAGATGAAATCCATTGTTGATATGATATTTTACATAGAGTCGAAATACTAAGTGAGGTTGTGTATAAAACATTTAGACTAGAATCATAGGAGTTCAATAAGTATAAACGTAGGCCGACAAAGATGTCTCCTCTGACTACAGTTACTATCTAGACCTCCTCCATTCCCACTATGTCAAAGATGGCAGCTTGACCTGGAATTGAGTTTTAATTTAATTAATACTTTGAACTGCATGACTTGCTAATAGTTGATGATTTGGGACCTACAAAGGTGACAATTTCTAATTATTCTAACAATTTAATTTAAACCCCATAAATTTGAAACTATTTCAGAGAGGTGAGACCTTTCCCTTGCAATCCAATCTCTATGTGATGCTAGAAAACTGCATTTTTGGTGGTGGTGGGAGGGTGGGGAGCCATAGCCTGTAATGCTCAGGTTTGTTCCTGGCTTTGTGCTTAGGGATCACTCCTTGTACAGCATGGAAGATCAAATCCAGATCAGACAGATGACCTACCCACTATACCCTACTCCAGTCCCTGAAGGACTTACTATGCTTTAAAAAAAAAAATTCAACTGAGGTACCATTGGTTGTAACCTTGACTTAGTTTCAGGTACACATCACTATAAATTGATATTTGCTACACCACAATTATCTCCAAAAGTCTAATTCCTCTCCGTCACCAGACAGTTGACCCCCTTACCCACTTCACACAGCTCTCAATTCTTTTCTCCTCTGGTAATCTTCAAGCTGTGCCCCGTATCTGAGTGTATTTGGGGATTTTGTCAATTGGCTTTGTTTCTTTGGGGAGGATAATAGGCCAATACTCAAGGGTCCCAAGGCCCGTACCTAGAGTTACTCTAGTTATGTGAGGTGGTTAATGCTCAGGTCTGGTGATGCATTGCTGAGTGGACAGTGATACTGGGGGTATGAGGATCACCCAACTAGTTCTGAGTGGCACTCAGGTCTATACGTAGTAGTGCTGGGTGCCATAAAAATGCAAAGATTACATTTAGGCGTTGGGTCATACAGGCATGTGCTCAGCATTTTTAGCTTTATCCATTGTTGCTGTTTTATTTCTTTGTCATCCACAAGGCTTCTTACTTCACTTAAGGAGTGTTCTTCTTCTGATTTATCTCACTTAATCCTCTTAAGTTCCATCCACTTTGTTAAAAATAAATTTCAAGGCAATAATACAATGGGAACAACACTTCACAACTGATCAAATCTTATTTTTTTTTTAAAAAAGAAACAAAAATGGGGCCAGAGTAATAGTACAATGGGTGGGGCATTTGCCTTGCACTTGGCTGACCCAGGTTCAATCCCCTGACAACCCATATGGTCCCCAGAGCAACACCATGAGTAAGTCAGAGCCAGGAGTAAGCCCTGAAAATTGCTGGTTGTGACAAAAAGGAAAAAAAAGACAAAAGTTAACAAGTTTTGTTGAAGGTGTTCAGAAAAATAACCACATACACTAGTGGAGTTTAAATAGGGGAATACCCTATGGAAAGCAGTATGAGGAATCCCCAAGTGAAGACTATCATCTGATATATTAAATATTTCACTTTTGAGTATTTATCTGAATAATACAAAAACACAAATTTGAAGAGTTGATGTGTCTTGATGTGCCTTACAGTATCATTTGCAACAGCAAGATATGGTAACCCACTCCAACAACTCAATGTCCATCAGCTAATGATTGCATAAAAGG
Organism: Cryptotis parvus; assembly: GCA_021461705.1. NCBI lineage: Eukaryota > Metazoa > Chordata > Mammalia > Eulipotyphla > Soricidae > Cryptotis > Cryptotis parvus. The sequence goes on along the minus strand of JAJIBD010023659.1, from coordinate 60,326 downwards.
TAGTTGCAAATGCAATGGAATACAGCTCAGCTCAATTTGGCTGTCCTTTAAGGAACAAGGTCCTTAGGTGAGAGGTTTCCATCTAGGTCACCACTTTTGCATTTGTAGAACTGCTTCTAGGTGAGAGGTGCCTCAGCTTTGGCTTCACAAAACAGCCCACTGGGTTTTCCCCAGGCATGACGAAAACGTAGCTTTACTGATAACCTGGTGTTTAGTGTTTACTCCAAATACAATCTGGAGTAAAATTGTTTTTAAATAAAAATGAATGCATAGATTCATTGCTGTTGTTTTCTTAGCTAAAACATGGTTGAATGATATCTTTGACCACTAAGAATACACTTGATTTTCTTTATTATCTAATGAAAACGTTTTAGGTTTTGATAATTATTAAAATAATAAAGAGTTGCTGTGATTGTCCTTATGATTTAGAATCAGAATCTCTTGCCATCAGTTAAACCCAGTAGTTTGAAACTAAATTGAAAGCAGGATATAGGTGTCCCTTGGCCCTGTTTCTGAAACAGTGGAGAGAAATGCTCAAGGCTTTAGAGTTCAAACATCTAATTTTGCATTTCAACTTATCTTGGTATTAACTTTGCTTACTTACAGGCAACAACTCATAATATCATTGGAAAAATAAGTAACAATTTAGGCAACAGGTGTAAGTATAAGAGTTCCTTGAGACATTGGTGAAGGAAAATGGGTACTCTTTGGATGGTGTATGCATGAAAATATAATTAGCAGCACTGTTAATTATTGGTTGTAACATTGACTTAGTTTGGATACACTTTGGATGGTGTATGCATGAAAATATAATTAGCAGCACTGTTTACCGTAGTACATTAATAGAAACAGTAAAGAAAAATATTTAGACAAAACCCTTTGTCTAAATATTTTTATTTAGAACTGTCTGTCACTTTGATTACTGTTACCCCCTTTAAATGACAGCATTCCCCGAATGTTTTCTGTCATCTTTGATTCTATGCACATAATCCTTGTGGTAGGAATTAGTGACATGCCTAAGAATAATAACCACATGTCAAAGCAAAAATCTGAACACAGGCTAAACTCCACAGACTATGTATTTAACTATCACAATCCCATGGAGATGCTTTATCAAGAATAAATCAGTAATCAGCCGATTCTCCCATAGTCTGCTTTTACTTATGACTGTTAATAACTTTTAAAATTAAAAGGCTTAGAGATTGTTCTCAACTAATTCATAGATCCCAAAATTCCACTGCTATGATTTTTTTATAAGTTGAAATGGTGAATATGAAGTTTAGGCTATAAGTTCAGGTGCACAAAAACAAATAACACTAGCATTTAATTAATCTTCTTCATAAGAAATATCACTATAACTCCCATTCCAGTAAGTAGAATGGCATCATCACTAGGTAACAGAAATTAATAAAGGATCCCCCATTTATTTATCAGAGGGGTACCTCCAAGCTTCTGGCCACCCATGAAGCGTGCGGGTGGGGTGTAGGAACGTCATCCTCTCTTATCACCTGTTCACTCTTCCTACTGAGATATACATCATTTTGGTTGATTGTTGATCATCAAAATCCAAAGGACAAAGAACCTCCGACTCCAGGCACATCTCTTCTACTCAACCGTTCTCCCTGCATTTACATACACCTCAGAGACCTGGGCCCTACAAAAGCAAGATGAGAATGCTATTCGGGCCTCCCAAAGAGGAAAGAGCTATGCTTGACATATCACGCATCACTCAAGTGAGAGAAAGAAATCCGGAGTTTCGACCTCCATCGCTGTTCCAGAGTCAGGGACGCTGTCTTGTTTGCCAAGGCATTGAAAATCAGATGGGCTGGACATGTAATGCAATTTGGAGACAACCGCTGGACTAGAGCCGTTAACGACTGGATCCTAAGGGACGTCATAAGATCACGTGGTCGCCTACCTATAAGATGGTCAGACTCCTTCGTCAAACCCTGAACGAATAGTTTGAGGCTCTTTGTATTTCTGAAGAAAGCAGATGCCATTGGGCTACATTGGCACGTTATAGGGTCAAATGGAGATGTTACTGGAGACTGCTCCAGTAAGATTTGCTGGAGCTGAGCAAATCGATGAATAACAGGATGTCAAGTGATCAAGTGAAGTGATCAAGAAGGGTCCTATTTTAAATTTTAACGACTTCCAAGGCCTTCTCAATGTGGGACAAATCTTAACTTTTTCTCATGCCCATCTACAGTCATAGGAATTTTGGAGGATGCTATTTTAATGCTGTTCTACCAAGAAGTGACACAATCATTTATACTTTTTGCCTATGTGGAGCTAACAGGTTGGCTTTTTAGCACTGGTACATAGTTTCATGTTGGCACACACATTTCCGATGATTTGCTACTTCCCTACCTAGAAGTAAGACAGAGATTTCAGTTCTAAGTCAGTTTTATTGGGGTAGTTGGGAGGGTTATTTGTGGGAGTTTTGTTCCAGAAAGACAATTTGGTTGAATTAATACAATTAAAATGTGTATTTTTTACTCTTAAATTTCCTATTTTATATATGCTTTTCATGGGTCTACAAGAATATGCCACCTGCACGGCAGAGCCTGGCAAGCTACCTGTGTCGTATTTGACATGCCAAATACCAGTAACGATTATAGACCTCATTCCTATGACCTGATGGAATGGTTTGAGGCTCTTTATGTTCCTGGAGCAAGCAGGTGCCCTTAGGCTCTACTAGCATAAGACAGGACACATGGAGATGTTACTGATGCCCGCTCGAGCAAATCGATGATGAACGGGAAGACAGTGACAGACAGTTCCATGGGTCAATTAGGGTCCTCCTCCCCTGAAATTCTTTTGGTCAAGTCCTAACCCCGATACCTCAGAATGTACTTGAACATACAGTTCATAAAGTGGTAATCTACTTAAAATGAGGCCATTTGCACCAATCCAATCAGACTAGAGTTATAATAATAGTAAGAGATTAAGACAGGAAAGTAAGCAGCTAACAACACAGGACAGTCTTCAAAAAACAACCCTGCCAACACCTTGAACTCAGACTTCTAGCCTCCAGAACCAAGACAAAATAAATTGCTGCTGCTCCCCTCAGTCTGTAATAGTTACGAATCCCGTAGCCAGTTACTGTTTCCTAGAAAAATATTGTGTATTGTCAGAAGTTGGACAGTACTAGAATGTTTTGAACTTGACTTCACAAAATCAGAACAGAGGATAAACCCCCATACTATAGGAGACATCAAGTTCCCCCTACACTCCACATCCTTGCTGACTTTCTACTGAGGAACCAGCTCACCTAGTCCTTCCGATTTCCGTGGCAGAAGGGAAGAGCACTGAGGCTGTCACTGTTTTATCTCTTTCCTTTCCTTCCCGACATCTTCACCTAGGGATACATGGGAGCTCCCTCACACCTCGGCACTGAGAACTGAGCACCTATAGTTTTCCTAATTGCACAAAATTCCACTTTACCCAACATGGTAATGAGATTAAGAATATATCTTAGGAGCTGATTGCTAGGACAGGGTTAAAGGCACTAGTCTTGCACATGGTCAACACTGGTTTGATCTCCGGCATCACAGTTGGTCCCTCAAGCAATAGCAAGAATCATTCCTGAGTATACCCAGAAATAAGTCCTAGAGCACAACGTCCCTGAACCTCTACCTGCTCCTAAAGAGAGTAACCCCTGGATGCTTCTCTCCTTAATCTCCAAAGTAGATACACCTTTGTAGCTTCAGGCTTCAACAACAGTCTCTTTTTCAAGTCCCATTCAGGTAGGTGGTCAGCATGAGTCACTGGAGCAGACAAATGACAGCCGACTATTAGACGATGACCTATTAGAGGTAAGCCTCAGGTCTTACTCCCATTAGAGGTAAACCTCACATCCTCTGTCACTTGGTAATTTAAAATTTTAAATATTAATTTCCAATCATTTTTATTCCTCCCAGTATCTCTCATGTCCTGTAAATTAGAGAATTTTTTGGAAGACAAAATAATCATCAAGCTGTCAATATTGAGCTGTAACCATTATTAAGTACTTCATAAAAGTTGGATTAGTTCATTCCATAAAATCATTTGAAGAAATTTAGGATTATTATTGCTAACTGACATACTTCATCAAAGATACTCAGAGAAAAAAAGTAACTTGCCCAGCATTACACAGCCAAGTGAAATAAAAATTTAAAGATTCCTTGTCTGATCAAAAAATATAAGCTGTTTTAAAATAAGCATTTATAGAAGACATAGAAAGCTCATAGATATGTGAAAAGATGTTTACTCAATATCATTTATCATCAGGGAAATGTAAATCAAAACCACAATGATATATCACCTCATACCACCAAGAATGTACTGGAAACAAACACTGGTAGAGATGTGGAGAAAATAGAACTCTGATATGTCTTATGTGGGAATGTGTAAACTGATGCTGTCTATCTGAAAACAGTATGGAAATTCCTTTTTTAATAAAAAGTGTAGAGGCCATAGTAATAGTACAGTGGGTAGGCTGTTTGCCTTGCATACAGCCTGCCTGGGTTTGATTCCCAGCATCCCATATGGTCTCCCAAGCACCACTAGGAGTAATTCCTCAGTGCAAACCCAGGAGTAATCCCTGAGTATCACCTCGTGTGATCCAAAAAACCAAAAAAAATTTTAATTTTAAATGAAAGGTCCACATAATCCAACCACTGCAAACCGTCTATGTAGAGGATTTGGAAACAAGAATCAGAGACATTTTTTAGCAGGGGTGTGCGGTCCCCCCCTTGGTCCCCGCCCCGAGTATTCTGAGTAGGCCAGGGTAACCATGTTAAAAATAAAGCAGCATTACTCAAAATACTTCAAGTGTGAAATCTACCAAAATACCCATTAACACAGATGACTGCTAGAGAAACTGAAAATTTGATCAATGGAAAGCTTATTTTGCTGTTTATAAAGATGAAAGCATGCCTTTGGGAAGAAAATCCATCCAAGTGAAAGACAATTGTCAGGTGACTTCACTCATATGAATCACTAAAGCAAAGAGGAAAACAATTCCTGACTCACTGAAAACTATGGTAATTAGCAGAGGAAAGGGCACTAGGTAGGAAGAATGAGTAGAGGGGTGTTTACAGTGTGAGAGGTCTCTGGCACTTAGAGGTGAGTGGACCAATTTCACACAGAGAGGTGAACCTAATCCCCCCAAAACTCCATAGTATTGCCAAGTAATGATAAGATCATGAAGAATAAAAACAAAATGAACACGTGTGTTGGGTGATATGACCTATTGACCTCTAGGCTCTGCCTTTACGGAATCGCTGGAGCAGACACAATGGGAGCTTGGGCAGAACTGATTGATTTCATAATTTTATATGGCATAAATATTATTATATTATTATGAATCTTGCTTACCCCAGTTCAATACTCTTCCCTACTCCCACGGGTCCCCACGAGGTGCAGACATGTGGATATTCCAAGAATACTTGGCCACATTGGATGAACCATAATGTAATCAGTCCTCCTAGTTCAAAGAGACATGCCAGTGCGCCTCGGGCAAACTGACATGTCTCTCATTCTAAAGGTAATGCCAAAGTGAATTATTCTGATGGATTTTGAACCTTAGTGAGAACTAATCTGGAATCAGCTCTTACCATATATTCATGGTAAGAAGCATTAATGCCATTCCCTACAAATTACATTCTGAACTGCTTTCTGGTTCAGAGATGCAGCCCCTCCCCACTCTGCTAGGGAGATTGTATCTCAGGGCATCTGCTCTGGCATTGTGAATCTTGAGTCAAAGGGCCCACCTGAAGATCTACATTTCTCTATGGTCATTTACCTGGCTTCCTCTCTAGATAACCCAGCCCATGATAGGCTGGGCTGGAAGTTTATGGCAGGCTTCTACCTATAAAATAAGCAAGGAAAAAGGGGTTTTGGTCATTTTGGCTCCTCTTTTTCCTCTTCCTCCTCTCCTTCTCTCCATTCTCTTCCCTATTGGACCTTAGCACGTGGAAACGGGCATCTTGGCCTAGGATTCTAAACCAACACGTGGCCGGACCCAGCTAGGAACCTAAAGTCTAGGGTTTTCCTGTTACTGGATTGTATACCGGAACAAGTGTGAGTAAAGCCTTTTGAAACTTTGCTAAACTCTTCTGTCTTTCTCTGTCCACTGGCCCATGATCCCCTGGGCCAGAAGGGGTCCCTGACCCTGCTACAGAATTTTGTCGGGGCATCCAGCATACTCCAACAAGTGGTGGTTCTCTGGGGGCCTCCTTTTCTGCTCACGGGTTTTGTCGGGCATCCAGCCCTCTATGACATATGTGCAGGCATTGTTTTTTCCAGCTTACTTGAGTAGTATTGAGGTTTGTTTTTAAAACTCTACAACTGGGAGTTTGTGTGATTCTCTTAGGGGAAAGCACAGTTGTACATCAAACACAATTTGGCGTCATATCATCACCATGCCTATATTTGAGATTTGGGCCTGAGAGGCCAAAAGAAAGGTAAATACTAAGCAAATCTATCTTGGGTGTATCCATGAAACACCAGAGGACAAAGACAAAACTAGTATTCTTTCAAGCAGGTGAGTTTGGGGCAGAGAGATAGTCTCAGGGTTAAGGTACTTGCCCTGAACATAGCCAGCCCAAATTCAATCCCTGGCACCGTATGGTCTCAAGCACCTTTAGGAATAATGCCCAAGCAGAAAACCAAGAGTTGCTCTTCACACCACTATGTGGTTTAAAATTTAACACAAATGAGATAGATATATCACTGTCTTCCCATTCATCATCGATTTGCTCGAGCGGGCACCAGTAACATCTCCATATGTCCTGTCTCATGCCAGTAGAGCCCAAGGGCATCTGCTTGCTCCAGGAACATAAAGAGCCTCAAACCATTACATGAGGATATGGGAATGAGGTCTATAATTGTTACTGGTATTTGGCATATCAAATATGACACGGGTAGCTTGCCAGGCTCTGCCATGTGGGTAGCATACTCTAGTAGTCACCTCTAAATCCAGCATTTATTGATGAACGCGTGACCACTTGCGTGGATGTGGAAGTCTGGATGTGGAACATGGCAGCCTTCATGGAGTGGGGATCGTCTGGCTTGTTGCGAGGCTCTGCTGGGGTGGCGGGCCAGGGCTAGAAGCCGCCATCCCTCCTGGGTGCCTCGTGAGCAGCTGGGCACAGGGAGAGCCAGTAGCAGCTCTGCCCCATGTCTGTGAGTCTCTGGATGAGCATACCTGGGCCAGAGTAGAAAAAGACAGCTGCAGGGTGGATCTTGATGAGCTGGGCTGTGATAGGCTTGTCTGTTGGGTGGAGTTCAGAGGAGAGGGAAGACTAGATGTGGAAAATGGCGGCCCTCATGGAGTGGGGGTCATCTGGCTTGTTGCAAGGCTCTGCTGGGGTGCGGGCCAGGGCTAGAACCCGCCATCCAGATAGATATATATGAATATATATCAAAAGTATACAAAAAGCTTAGTTTTTTAAGTATTTAACTTAAAGTTGTCTTCAAAGATATCATTTTTTTTCTTAATACTGAACTAGTGGGGCTGGAGCACAGGGATTCAAGCACTTGATCCTCAGCACCAGGTGATCCCCGCCCACCAGATCCTCAGCACCACATGGTCCCCAAGCCCACGGGTAGTGATCCCTGATACTCAGCATCATATGGTCCCCGAGCTCACGGGTAGTGATCCCTGATCCTCAGCATCATGTGGTCCCCCGGCTCACCAGTAGTGATCCCTAAGCACAGAGTCAGTAGCACACCCAGAGAAGAGTCAACCACAAAAAGAGAAAAAAAATTATCTGTTATAGGTCAGTCTCTATTACTCTATATATTTTTGGTTATATTATAAAGCAAATTAAAAAAAATTTATCTCAGTTCATTCATTTTAACTCTGAATAATAGAATACTGAAATGTTCTTAGAACAATGATGTGTGATTTTTTTTTTTTTTTTTTTTGGGTCACACCCAATGATGCTCAGGGATTACTCCTGGCTCATTTGCTCAGGAATTACTCCTGGTGGTGCTTGGGGGACCATATGGGATGCCGGGGATCGAACCCGGGGTCAGCCGTATGCAAAGCAAACGCCCTTCCTGCTGTGCTATCGCTCCAGCCTGATGTGTAATTTTTTTAAAAGACTTGGCAGTTGCAATTCAGCATAAATTTAATCTATCATGCTAAGGTATTAATGACAAATTATGCTTTTAAGTTAGCAAAGCACTTTGCACATTTTATCTTTGCAAAATTACAAGTTTAACTTTATAATATTACTTATTAAATTCAGGTTTAGAGCTGTCACTCATATTTTCAGTTTTCTTTGGGTTTTTTTAGAACCTTAACTATTTTGACCCGACTAACATTTTAACAGGAACACTGAATACTAAGGTACTCATGTGGGCAAAACTTTCCTGTGTGACTTGTCTACACCCTTAACTCTGAAACTCACATTGCGTTTTGAGTATAAGGATCTAAATTTTCCCATGTGCAGCAAATGTATTTAACTGTATCTTCTTCCTGAAATCACAGAACTCCAAGGTTTTATATACTGCATCTTAAAAATATAGCTTCAATAAACATAGAAAATCCTAGGTATGTTTGTACAGACACACACACACACACTCACACAATACATTCACTATTCAATTCAGGAAGCAAGTAGCCTATTTTTTGCTTTCATCTGTAATTCTCATAGGCTCTGTAACTCCACATTTCCTGAGTCATGCCTGATAGCATCTCCAATGCCTTGTTACACTAACACAGTTCATTATCAGGTAATGAATTCCATCACTTTCCCGAGTTACTCAGCCACAACATTGTAGTCAGTCTTTCTCACTTTACCACATAATGGAAACAGACCAATCATTTTCGCATTCCTGCCCCCAACTGAGTTTTTGAATGAATATAGGTCATGATAGAAGGCTGTGATAAAAAAAAAAAAAAAACAAACACTGCAACTTCAGGATCCATGGCTCCTGCTTTCTAAAGCCTAGCTCCTGCAAAGTACTCCCTTTTTCTTCCACTAAAACTCTGCCTTCAGCAACCTAGAACAAAATATTTGAATGAAATATTTGGAGAGCATATATAAAATATCTTTACAGAGTGCAAGTCATGTTATCTTAAATCTTGCAGATGAGAAACACAGATTCAAAGAAGCTTAACCAGACTGTTCAAGGTTGACTTAGGATTAAACCATGGTTGACCATAAAAGTAAAACCAGCAGTTCCCAAACTACCTATCAGAATCACCCAGCCCCCACTTCTGGTTAGATCCACAGATCATGGGTCATCTCCCTCTACAATCTGCTATTTGTGCCTTTTAAAAATTTTAGCCAAACATATCCAAAAGAGCAAGAACAGCAAGCGCTGGCGTGGATGCGGGAAAAGGGGACTCTCATCCATTGTTAGCGGGAATGTTGACTGGTACAGCCTTTCTGGAAAACAATATGGACATTCCTCCAAAGATTAGAAATTGAGCTCCCATTTGACCCAGCCATACCACACTTGGGAATATACCCTGGGAAGCCAAAAATAGGCAGCAGAAACACCATCTCTACTTTTATGTTCATAGCAGCATTATTCATATTAGCCAGAATTTGGAAACATCCAGAGTGCCCGAGGATTAATGAATAGATAAAGAAACTGTGGTACATCTACACAATGGAATACTATGCAGCTGTTAGGAAAAATGAAGTTATGAAATTTGCCTATAAATGAATGGACATGGAGAGGATCATGTTGAGTGAAATTAGCCAGAAGGAGAGACAGGTATAGAATGACTGCGTTTATTTGCATGACATAATATATATATATGTATATGTCAAGGTGAATATCATATACATATATAGTATGAAAGACAATGGAACAGTGTGCCAATAATTGTCTAAAGTGCTAATACCAACCTAGAACCAAGCATTAAATACAGGCAAAAAGATACACATGACAACCTCTTAATGTATGTATTATAATCCACAATGTGGAAGGGAAGGAAAAGAGAAAGAGAGAAAGAGAAAGAAATAACCTGCCACAGAGTCAGGCTAGGGGAGGGGGAAGGAATCAGGGACATTGGTGGTGGGAAATGGGCACTGGTGGAGGGATGGGTGCTGGAACCCTGCATGACCGAAACCCAAATATGAACATCTTATGAACATCTTTGTAATTGTATGTCTCACATTGGTATAATAAAATATTAAAAAATAAAAATTTTAGCCAAGATGGAAACAAAACCAAAGTACTTTATTTTGCAAGTACTTTATTTTGTACTTTATGGAATAAATCTTAAAATTTATTTTCAACTACTCTCTCCTTTCTGAGGTGAGCTGCTTTCTCTTGATGCAAATGACATGGAAAGTGCAAACACTGGGGTAGTTGTTGCTGTGATCATTTTGTTAACTGCCGAGGAATAAGAAGGCCTTGATTTACAGTATCTGCTCATATCCATTGTGTTAAATACTCCAAGGCCAATCTCAAACTACAAATAGCTTACTAACTTGCTCACAGAATATTTAACTTACTAACTTGCCTTATGAATAAGGCAACCACTGGTTGGTTACTGGTTGAATATTTAACTTAATCAGTAAAATGGACAGAAAAATTGAGTTCCAGTATATGACAGGTTGTAGAGCAGTTGGGGCAAAATAAACAATTCTCCAACATTGACAAAATTATCCATTATGTGGCTTAATTATGAAAGCCTCAAAATAACTTTTTTTTTTTTGCTTTTTGGGTCACTCCCAGCGATGCTCAGGGGTTACTCCTGGCTCTGCACTCAGGAATCACTCCTGGCGGTGCTCAGGGGACCATTTGGGATGCCGGGATCGAACCCGGCCGGGTGCAGGCCGCCGCGTGCAAGGCAAACACCCTTACTCTCTGACTTCCACTAATCACAGGGAGTGCCCTTCTGCTTGAGAAAAATACTAACTGTAACGGGTTTAGTTCTGCACTTGAAAGGGGGAAAAAGGAGGCTGGGTGCCAGTTTTTAACTTGGAGCCAGGTCTTTTCTTCTATATTTCTACTACCATGAGAAAGTCATATGAACAAGAGAGCAGGATCAACATTAATGTGAAGTTTACCGGCACAGAGACGATGGTGGGAACACTGACCTGCTTTAATCTACAAATTAAGCTAATATTAATTTATGCTGAATTCTCTAAGTTCCAGCAATGCCAGGCCTAGCGGGATACATCCCTTGCTCATTCAGCGACAGAGACGGTTCTTTGTCTGGAAGTAGCCGCCTTGGAGCAGCCAGTTCATCTTAGACACTAATGATGGGAGCTGGCCAGACTGGACCCTGAGATGTTAAAAGGCTGCCACAGAGAAAAAAATCAAAACCAAATACAAATTCTAGGATCACTTACCATATTTAAGTATATTAGTTCTTCTGGCAGACTTCCAAAAGTGAACATAACTTAGGTGTGTTAACTATAGTAAAAGTTAGGCAATCCATCCCCGAACTTCTTGGATAGCCATAACAACACTGCTCTTCTATAAGGACAAACTTGCTCATCTTATTCTGGCTGAACTGGCCTGTACAATAATTTAATACCTAATACTTTATCCTAATTAGAAAGGTGCCATGTCTTCTAAAAAGGCAAGGCTAAAAATAATCAACTCTCAATGAGAGAATAGGATCATAATTAGAGTGTTTCAGCATAAACACTCCAGAATAGGCATGATGGGCAGATAAGGGAACCTAGATTTAGTCACTATGACATCTAAGTAATTCAAGAGTTCTGTCATCTGCAAAATTAAGGTTCAGTATATGCTTAGATCTCATATAACTTGATCTACAATGCACTAAGTATATTTATCATGTAATTTACCCCTAATCTTCAAAATCAATCTTAACAGTTTTTAACTTGGGGTTCAGATTTCCTTCCATAACAACCCAGAGATGAAACCAAATTAATGTGCAAAGCTTCCCACAAATGCATTATCTGCACATGGTGCATTCTCCGAAAGGAGCACATAAGAATCCCTCTTTAAGTTGTGGGGAAGGAAGAACAAGGAATATATACCTTTGGAAAACCCTTCTTCCATTGTGATTCTAATGTTCACTCTCTACTCTAATTTGAGTTATTCTAGTGTTCACTCTACTCTAATTTGAGTGATTCTAATACTAACAAAATTTACAGTACTGGATGTATACACATTATTCAAAGCAGAAGATGTGCTAAAGATTATAATAATAAACTATGATTAACAAGTATTTTCCAGACAAATAAGAGCATGTATCTACCCAAAGACTTGCACGTATTAATAGACACTTGACTTACCATAGTCCCAAAATGCAAACAAATGAATGACTTAAGATGGAACATAAGGGCCGGAGCGATAGTCCAGCAGGTAGGGCGTTTGCCTTGCATGTGGCTGACCCGGGTTCAATCCACGACATCCCATATGGTCCCCAAGCACCACCAGGAGTAAAATTCTGAGCAAATGAGCCAGGAGTAACCCCTGAGCATCTCCGGTGTGACCCAAAAAAAAAAAAAAAAAAAAAATATATATATATATATAGATGGAACATACATCCAAATGAGAAGACTCGAACATGCCAAGTGAAAGTGAGATTCAAATGGCAATTCCATTTACATCAAATTCTTGAAAACTAATTTATATGGAGGTGAATGATTGCTTTGGGGATCGGGGATGAAGGGAATGACTCAAAATTACAAAGGGAAATGAGGGAAGCTTTAGAACAATGAGAACGTAATACAGCTTCGATGTAGTATTGCTTTGCCAGGTGTATATATTTCCAAACTCTGAGGGGCAATTTTTAAAAAAATTTTTTATTATACCACCGTGAGACATACAATTACAAAGGTGTTCATAATTGGTTCTTAGTAATACAGTATTCCAGCACCCCTCCCTCCACCAGTGCCCCATATCCACCATAATGTACCCAACCCTCCCCGCCCACCCCCAGGCTGCCTCAATAGCAGGTACCTGAGGGGTAATTTTAATACCTGCAGTTTATTGCATGTAAAATATGCCTTAGTAAAACAGTTTTAAATTCATAATCCTAACTGCCAAAAATCATATGAAATATTTCTCAAATAGCTAAAATTATCCACACACTCAAATGTATGGCCACTTAGTTAGTATGAGTGATGGAACAATAGCCGCTCAACACTCCCTGCACCACTGAATAAAGTTTTTAGAGGCAGGGAGTAGTATTCCACAAAGCTAAACTGCCACAAAGAAACCAGGGTAATAACCTTGACGTTATGAGAACCACAGCCTGAACTATCTCTCATCTGAGAGATCAAAATAATGTGGTGTGTGATATGGGTCATATGAATTTTATAGTCTGTGGCTTACTGTGAAAGGATGATTTGCAAAAGAACTTTTGACAAATTTAAGTACTTTAAAACAAACTTCCTTTTTTTTTTTTTTTTTTTGCTTTTGGGTCACACCCAGCGATGCTCAGAGTTACTCCTGGCTCTGCACTCAGGAATCACTCCTGACACTGTGTAGGGGACCATATGGGAAACCAGGGATCAAACCCGGTCGGTCACATGCAAGCCAAACGCCTTACCCGCTGAACTATCGCTCCAGCCCCTGTTCCATTTTTTTAAATCAGTAGGTACAACTATTTTATTTATTTATTTTATTACTTTCTATGCACTATTATAAAGATTTTATGTATTATACATGTATGAAATGCATATATTTTGGAAAATTTTTATCATGATTTTCAAGATGAGGAGTAAGAAACAGAAGATGTGTGATGTATAAGTAAGTATACCCAAAACCTTGAATCAAAAAAAATTTAATGAGTCCTTAACAGAAATTCTGTGTTTGCTCTACAGTCATGCAAAAAATACTGTGGACCGTTTAGTGATACAGCTGCAAAAAGAAATGCAGCAGTTGATTCCTGCTATAAATAGAATGCTTCTAAAAGATAAAATACTTCTTCCATTTAATAATCTTAAGAAAGAAAAATTAAGAAATCAAACACTTCAAGTACTAGAAACCCTTGACTTTATTTCAAAATGTCTACTACAAAGTTTCAAATCATCATTGTACAAATAATTTGTCAAAATTTAGACATTATTCAAATGTAAGTCAAAATTCTTTTACAAAGTGAATGCACACAAAACCAAAATATACATATTTTCTCAGCAAATGTTACATAAAAATATATGTATATGTATATATACATGTGATATATTCAGTCTAAATACAAATTCTAATACTCTACATATAGAAGACACTATACTAAGGACTATAACAAAAGATAAAGAAACAAAGAGTTCATTTTACATCTACATTATAATTGATACCTACAATTATAAAGATATAAATAACCAACTTTACGGTTATATATACTTCACTTGGATGTTAATGTCTATTTCACTTTGTCCATTTTTTAGAATATTTTCTGGATAGACGAAATTCAAAACTCTTCCAGTAACTGCTGACACGTAATACAAAAAGTTGAAACATGTGAAGAATTGTACTATCTATACCTTTGTACTTTGGGGGTAGATATAAAAAGAATTATTTAACAGTTAAATTTGTATGAGTCTGCTTTTTAAAATTTCCCAATAAATGGAATAAACTACTAAAATCAAACTGATTTTAAAATCAAATCATTTTAAGCAGAAAATATTTTTTAAAAAATCAGACTTGAAAATTCTTAACACAGTAAACAATAAAGAAATTACATAATTGTTTTTCCAGAAAAAAGTAACCAAACAAGGTATATGTTTACTTATGTTTTACCCCAGAAATTCTCCTTCCTTTTTTGAGCTCGTGCCAGCGCTTGAAAAGCCTGAGACTAGAAGCTGCAGAACGAGCAGAAATCACTGATAATCTGTCCTCATCTGCAAATGAAAGAATTATACTCAATGCAAAAAATCCTTCAAAAAATACCACATCTTAACATTAATAGAAAATTTAAATTATAAGCTTTCTGTCGATATTGACTATTATCAAAATAGGCTTAATGAAATAGGGCACACTAATATTTTCAGAAAGTCCACCACAATTTTTGAGTTCATCTCATTTAGAAATGAAACACCTTAACATTAAATGATCGTTCTTTTCCTTCCTAAAACCCCACGATGTCATTACCTCAGCACATGGTCTATGACTTCACTAGTACTTCGGAAGTTATTCGTCATCATACTGTCTTGTCCTACTTTTAAAAGCACAGCTGCTCCAAGCAAAAAAGCTGTTCAAAACTTTTTTAAAGGAAACTCCTATACCTTATCATGAAACGCTTATATCTTAGTACTAAAACAAACTCTTTTTAATATAGAAAGAATATTTGAATTTAACATACTATGCTTTATTATGATGAAATAAATCTACTATATGGTAGTCTATTTATTTTTCTTTATGGGAAACATCCAGTGATGTTCAGGGGTTACTCCTGGCTCTGCACTCAGGAATTATTCCTGGCAGTGTTTGGGGGACCACATGGGATGCCAGGGACCAGACCCAGGTGAGTCGCATGCAAGGCAAATGCCCTATCCACTGTACTATTGCTCCAGCCCCACATGGCTATTTTTAATTATGTTCTTTCCAATATAGAGAAAATAAAACTCAATTCAGTGTACAGATAGTTGCATTTCAAAAAATATAAATTATTTCTAGCTCACTAGACAAAGTGAGCTGAAGGTTCATTCCTAGAAAAGTTCCAAATGTGCTGAGGGAAACTTCACTATCTGAGCTTATAAAACAATTCAAATTTGCTTTCAAATTCAAAGTTTATAAATTCAGCAATTTCATACACAGGAGATAAAACAGTAATTATGATCTGTTCACATCAACAATACAGGGGCCGGAGCGATAGCCCAGCAGGTAGGGCGCTTTGCCTTGCCCGCGGCAGGCCATGCCAGCCCGGGTTCGATCCCTGGCATCCCATATGGTCTCCCCGAGCACCGCCAGGAGTGATTCCTGAGTGCAGAGCCAGGAGTAACCCCTGAGCATTGCCGGGTGTGACCCAAAAAGCAAAAAAAAAAAAAAAACATAAAAAAAAAAAAAACACATAATGCTATAATGCAAATTCCTGGTCCCACAACCAGCCAGGATGAGAATAATGAGACTACAGAGAAACTCAAGTGCAATAATCATCATGTTTTCCCTAAAAAAATATTGCTTCAGGATTTGGCTCCTGGTTTACTAATTTGTAAAACAGAGATAATTACTCAACACACACACAGACACACACATACGGCACGCACAGCCCCTCATGGAGAGGTGCAAAGATTCAATAAAATAATACCTGTGGAAAAAATGCCTGTGGAAAGTACTTTTAAATTATAAAGTACTAATCAAATAACCGACCACAGACTATCATAAACTACCATCTAATAGAACAAAAGCTCATACTTTCATCTTATGTTCTTTTACCTTCATCATTAAAGGTTTCATGCTGAGGTAATTGGAAATTCTTCCTTCTTGCTTTTCCCACTTAAAAAAAAGGTAGAAGAAATTATTCTTAAACCCTAACAGTATAAATTATCCATAATAAAAGCAGGCTGCCAGAAATTTTATTGATTTCATATGTTTATTAGAAATTCATATCATAGGGCTAATCATTAACGTGCTTAGCACGCTATATGTTAGCAAACACTTTAATGAACTTAGTGCTTAGCAAACACTTTAATAAACAAAGAGTAAGTGCTATGATATTTTTCAGTGACACAATACTCTAAAGAAATTCAGGACTGGAGAGGTCAAGCTGGAGGTCAAGCTGCTTGCTGTGCCTGCCACTGACTGCCCCAGATTCCTGCGTCACATATGGTGCCCTATGGTGCCCCGTGCAAGCCCCTCCAGGGGTCTCTTGAGCACAGAGCCAGGAAGAGCACCTGAGCACTGCTGGGTGTGGCCAAACAAACAAGAAACATAAACGTCTTTTGTTTGGTAATGGTAAACAGGATACATACATTTATTTTAAAAAATGATAACCCATAAGACAAAAAAAAAAAAAAAAAGAAACAAAGAAGACAAGAAAATAGTAACAGATAACAGCCTTTAAGAAAGGAGGAAACAAATGGGAGGAAATTGAGTGGGTTTTTATCATTTTAAGCAAGATTAATTCTAAATCAACAGAGGATGAGTCAAGAACCAACCGATGCTCTTCCTTACTGGGTCAGGGTCTGGGAACACTAAGGAAAAAATGGAAGTCGCGCAACCAGAAACTTGGTTCAAGTTTTACCAAACAGAGTGCCAGATCTTTCTTTAAATTTGCGTAACTAGATAACTGTTCCTTCCCTTCAAGAGATGTTTAGGGATTTAATTGCTAAAGAGTGTTTACCAAAGCTATTAAGAGAGTTGAGGCCACCAGGCTCACCTGAAAACTAAGGTGCCATATTCAAAAAGGGGACAAATATCTCCTCAATGAGATAAAACATGTTGCCCAGGGAATGAGAAAAGAATAAAAGGATGACTGTTAAAAGGTCCCATGGAAATGGAATACAAAGCAAGATACTTTTTATAAACTCAAAAGAGAGTTAAGATAAAAATAAGCAGTCTTTCATATGTAAAACATGGAACAGAAAATAGAAACAAAACAAGATCATGTTGAATATGGAAAAGAGGTGTGCCAAAGAAAAAAATAAAATATAAAAAACAAAAATAATTGGATAAATAATTTTTTAAAAATTCCAGAAGTGAGAAACTTAAGTTTCCTGGTTACAAAGGTCTACTTAGGACTAGCAAAGAAAATGTAGAGAGAAATTTCTTAAAATGTCAAGGGATTAAATGTAAACATAAGATCCTAAAAGCTGGAAAGGAAAAAAAGTCAAAATACCCAAGTTAAAAGACACATATTACTCAATGTAATTAGAGAAGGGAAAGTTAGTAAAAGTGAGAGGAGTGCCCAAACAAACAAAAAGGAAATAGTAATGGCCTGAATTCTGAGGTGACATTTGGCAAACGTCATATCACACTGTACACAAAAAGTGAACTTGGGTAGATCTCAACCGAGTGTTTTAAAGTGATTTTCCTACTTAAATAACTGTTACACTAGCTGAAAAAAAAAACTAATGACACTGTTACCATATAGCTCATACTCTTTGTACCTATCAGTATAATACTTTCACTTTTAAAGACAAAATAATAATAATAAGCACCATTATGCTGAAATTCTGGATCTCTCAGAGAGCCCTGAATTCGACGAGCAGGATTCCAGTAGGATGTGGCACCAGGAGAAAGAGTCTTCTGAGGCATGTCTGCTGAATGATCTGAAAGTTTTGAAACTGGAGGAGACGGCTCTACAAGTTCGGGATACTGATTTCAGAATCTTCCCTCAAAGGCAGGGGGATCAACTGTCTTCATACCAGCAGCTGGAGAAGTCAGGAGGGTTAGAGCACGCACTTCTTTCTAAGAGAGAAAAAAAACCATATGCATGCACATGTAAATAACGAACATGTAAACATAAAACCTTTAGGAGAAATGAGAGAAATTTTATGCAATCTACAAGTGGGAAAGAATTTATAAGCCTAAAAACTTATATTTATTTAAATAAAAATACGTGAACTATTAACAAAACAAAACGACAAATGGGGAATATATACAATTTACATGACTGACAATACATTATTATCGCCACATAAATGTCATTATGTGAGAGACTCACAGACATGGGGGGCAGAGCTGCTACTGGCTCTCCCTGTGCCCAGCAGCTCACGAGGTGCCCGGGAGGGATGGCGGGTTCTAGCCCTGGCCCACCACCCCAGCAGAGCCGCACAACAAGCCAGATGACCCCACTCCATGAGGGCCTCCATTTTCCACATCTGGACTTCCCCCTCATCAGAACTCCACCCAGCAGACCAGCCTATCACAGCCCAGTTCATGCGGCCACAAGTGGCTGCGCGGGTTCATCAATAAATGCTGGATTTAGAGGTGACTACAAGAGTATGCCACCCGCACGGCAGAGCCTGGCAAGCTACCCATGTCGTATTTGATATGCCAGATACCAGTAACAATTATAGACCTCATTCCCACGACCTGATGGAATGGTTTGAGGCTCTTTATGTTCCTGGAGCAAGCAGGTGCCCTTGGGCTCTACTAGCATGAGACGGGACATATGGATATGTTACTGGTGCCCACTCGAGCAAATTGATGATGAACGGGAAGACAGTGAATACAGTGAAATGTCAATAAGAGCAATTAAAAAACTAATTAGGAATTAGAAAACGGCTTTGTAAGTTATTCACAGCCATACAAGTTACAACTACCAAATATGTTCTTCTTCACTAGTAGCCAAGTACCTTCAAAATAAAAGTGCTGAAGTATTACTCACCAAATTACAATAATTTTTTAAAAAGTGAATAACATCCAGGTAGGCAACAATGCAGGAAAAAATGGCACATTAAGGGAATGGGCAAACTAAAATTGCATGCTCTTTGATTGTAATACTTAGGAGACATTCACAAACAAAAATAACAACAAACTGAGCAAAAAAAAAAAAAAAAAGCTTAAAGGAGATTTCTTTATTATACCACTGTGAGACATACAGTTACCAAAGTGTGTTCATATTTGGGTTTCAGTCATACAGTGTTCCAGCACCCATTAGTTCTCTGGTGCCCATTTCCCTCCACCAATGTCCTATGATTTCCCCCCCCCACAGCCTGCGTCTATGACAGGCAATTTTCATCTTTCTCTCTCTCTGTCTCTGTCTCTCTCTGTCTCTCTTCCTTCTTTTTACACACTGTGGCTTGCAATATATACAGTCAGAGGTTATCGTGTATATCCTTTTGCCTACTTTCAATGCTCAGGTCTATGCTGGTATTATCATTTACAATAACTATTAGTACACTGTTCCTTTCTCTGTATTGCCTAACCTCTGACTCGCACATATTTGCAGGAAGTTCTAACCACTGACAAGACCTCCTGATTCATGTTCTGTCTGGCCGTGGATATTGGTATCATGCTATTTTTTTATATCTCGCAAATAAAGGCAGTCATAAAAACACCTTTAATAGAAAAATTTAGGACAGGATTTCGTTTAGAAACCAAATTCAATACTAAGCATCTGGTTTTAAAAAACTTTCATAAAACTGGATGTCATGCCACCCACCACTGAAAATTTCTATTAAATGGTAGTTCATGCAAAATATGTTCACATTATAGTGCCATTGGGCTACACTGGCACGTGATAGGGTCAAACAGAAATGTTACTGGAGCCCACTCGAGGAAATCGATGAACAACGGGATGTCTAGTGATCTAGTGATCTAGTGACAGTGCTACTGAGAAATTAATGAAAATTCTAATCTAAAATAAACACATTATATGCAAAAATAACTTAGAATTCAACAACAGCTATCCATGTACAATAGAGGCAATATTATTTAATTTATTTATTATTCAGTGTGGTCAGTGTTTTCTATTTCACACACTGAAAGTTACACTATCTTATGAGTCCCTGTATGATTTTTTCTTTACAGGACAGAGCATTCCATAAAATCAAGTTCCAAACTTTCCAAACTATTCTTTTTATTTGAGTAATATATGTACAGTGAGATGGAGTGTGGCATTAAAATGCTAAGAAGTTTTGTTTAAATAATATACTTATTCAAGAAGTGAATACCACTGAAAGCAATAATACATAGAAGTCTACCCATCAATACTGATTCAGGATCACTCCTTCCAGCTGAGGATAGTCAGCTCTATGAAAAGGCTGCCTAAAGGTTCATACCTTCAAGGTAGCAGCTGGAGAGACATAAGAATTAAAATGGGCATGAGTGTCCTAACATCTGGACCAATCTCTGGAACCACTTATCACTCCCCAAGCACAGCTAAGGGCCGGAACTAGTAATAGTCCCTAAGTACCACTCGTGTGGAAACCAAACTCAAACCCCTCCCCACAAAAAAGACTTAAAATCGGAGTAACTCCGATGTATGTTCTTTATCCTACTTTATTCACTTAACTCCCACAATTACATGTTAAACCTTGTCAGTAATGGTAATTACAACCTTTCTCTAATTTCAGACCATCACCTCCTAAAATTAAAACAAATCCAACACAGGTACCCCAGGTCAAACAAGTCATTAAGTCTGTCAAGACTTCCATAACATTTATTTACTTCCTCGAGCCATTTTCCTCTTTGACCAGCTCAACTTCCATGGAGGGTTATAATCACTTCCCTGCATAGACTTTAACCCAGGACCCTGTTCTCACGTTGTCTTTTTCCTTTGTCAAAATAGGTCCCAATTAAACACAAGTCTACAGCTGTCCTACACCTTTGTAGCAAATATACCAGGAGAAAATCATAAAACCCACCCTGATTTGTCTTTTGTAGGTTGTGGCCATTAACATAAAATTGCCCCTTACTGCTGCCCTACAGTATTTGTATTTCCCTGACCCACACTCTCCTATTCTCTGAATGACCAATTCAAGTCTCTTCTCTTCCCTCAACCCTGATATTGTTTCCCCAGACTCATCCTCTGTGAGGCGCTTTCTTCATACCCATAAGAAGCACTCAGAAGAGACTTTCCAAAGCTCCTACCACATCCCGTATCAGCAGTATCTTCCCTCACCGAACAGCAAAGGAGCTATCAAGAATGCCTACTATCACCCCTGCACAAAGATCCCTTCTCCTACTCAAGAACATCTTCCCAATTTTTTGCTCACCCCCTCAGCAGCCTTTCTCTTTACAAATGTTCTCATCAATACACAAATGTCATTGCCTCCTCCATATTAATCACCCTTTGTTCAGCTACCACTATTCCCTCTTCCCTTCATAGAATATCTCTAGAAAGAACTGTCCACCATAGCTGTCTCCAATTCTTCTCCTCTGTTTACTCCTGAGCTTACATTTAGGCATCTATGACTACCCCACCTCCAATAGCTACCCCTCTGTTGATGTCACCAATAACCTCCATGTTGCTAAATCTAATAGTCAATTATCACCTCTTACTGACCCATCAGTAACATCGACTCCCTTCCTCCTTAACACCTCCAGGACACCAGCCTCCTGCTTCCCACAACACATTAGCGACTCTTTTAGCTACTCCTTTTCAGTCTCTTTGCTAGTTATTCAACTTCCCAATATCAATAGCCTTGGCTTATGGCAATCTATACCTACTCTTCTCCATCTAAACCTATTCACGATGATCTTCTCCATCTTAAGACTACGTACCTAGACCACCTATATGATAAAGTACACTTCAAATCTGTATCAGTTGCCCAACTTCCTCTACACTCACTCCAAATTCAGAGTGAAGGCTCTACTCATGATTTATTACTCCCTACTAAGTTTCTCAAATTGAACATGTCAAAAAACAGAACACTTGATCTTCGTCAGAAACTCTTTCCCTCATTCTGTCTTACCTATTTTAAGTTAAATGGCACCTCTCGCCTCCTCTGAAGCCCAACATTTTGAGTCATCCTTGATTCTTCTCTTTCTCCCACCTCGTATCTTCTCCATCAGCAAATCTTGTCAGCTCTATCTCTGATGTATACCCAGAATCAAATTTTATCATATAACTTCCACTGTGACCACTATGATCCAATCTACGATCATCATCATCTCTTGGTTAGTGAAATTGAATATGTTTACCTATACTTATTTGGTTTTATTTACTGTTGGGTTTTTTGTCTGGTTTGGCACCACATCCAGCAGTGGTCAGGACTTACTCCTGGCTCTGCACTGAGGAATCACGCCTAAGCTCAAGGTACCATACATATGGGTGCTGGGGATCAACCATGGGTCAGCCACATGCCCTACCTGCTGTACTATTGATCCAGCCCTGAACTTACCTCAAACACAAGTTTTCTAGATATGCATATGAGCAGAATCTCAACTCCTTCAGATTCTGCTCAAATGCCATCCTCTCTTCTACCCTGGCAACTTCCTATTCACTTTATTCGCTTACTTTCTCTACTGAGGATTTACCACTATCAACTTTGTACATCAAAACCGGGTACTTTGGCACAAATGTAACCATCTAGCTCAAGCTATATAATACACTTTTTAATTATAAACAAAAATAAAAACAAAATGTTCAAATACTCATCAGTAATACTACCTAGCGTACTATTTACTCTCACTCATCCAATAGAATACAAGTTCACTGAAGTTAGGATTTTCCCTATTTCCTTCACTGCTATATCTTCAGTGCTGAATCAATGTCTGAAATATCACAACTGAAACACTGAAAAACTGACATTCAGTAAGTGCTTAGTTAATTTTTCTTCTCTCTCTGTTGAGTCACAACTTACAAGAATCGAAAGTTTATCATGAGCAATACAATGCTACTACCAGAAATAAAAAATTCCTTTTCCTTACTAAAAGTTAATAGATGACATTTACATGTGATGCAAAGAATTTTATAAAACACTAAAATAACCACTTATTGGGAGGCTTTCCCCCAAAATATAGATATTTACCTTTGTAAAGTTCTTTGGCATGTCTACGTTATCCTGAGTGGGCAGTCTTTTCCTCTGTTCTGGGATGGGATGTTTCTCTTTAGATGGGGACACTAAAACAGCACCACCTAGACAAAGGCAATGACCGTTCAATTACACTGAATTACCATGCAGAAAAAGGGCGGTCAGGATGGCACAGCATCTGCCTATTACCAACAGCTGGCGTGGTAAGATCATGATGAGTCCTTTGCATTCCATCAAGTTCTTTCAGCTTTGGAGTAGGAAGCCTGCCACCCTTTTCTGAGGATAGAGAGGAAGAATCTGACCTACAAAAGAAGACAACCTCTTAGAAAGCTTTTCCTCCAAAATACACAATCAGAAATATCTGTCATCATTAGAAATCAAAAGGTCATTTTGTCTCTGAGAAAATCTTGATGCAGTTAACAAATCTTATGCAGTTAACAGAGACTAAATGTGGCAGGACTCCTCTAAGAGCCTCTGCATCTGCCCTGGATTGCCTCCTGCAGGTCACTTCGTAGATAGGGGGTAGTCTAAATGTGGCAGTTATCTGACCATGTATTCTGTACTGGCTGGTATAAATATTCTCTCATGCTACCACAATCATCATGGGACTAGCTAGATCTTACCAGCATATTTGCCTGGCCATGTTGGATCTCTAAGTAATTAGACCAGAGAGAAATGCTGTTTGCCTCAAGCAAGCAAGCATGGCTCCCTGATAACTCAAAGGCAACTAAAATACAAAACTACCGTGAAGTAGACGAGACTCTTGTGAAGGCTTGAAGAAATATTTAACTGGCATTAGTATTAGTCTTTGGTACAGAGACATGCCATCTCAGAAACCCCCTTCTCTACCCTATAAAGGCATTTCCAGGCAGATCTTGGCTCAAAACATTAGCATATAATAGGGCCTAGATGAGGTGCTGGGAGAAATTACCTAAGGGCATTTGACCCTTCCTGCTTCCCCTAATAGTGGGAGGTCTGAGTTGCAGGGTATAAAACCAGCCTGCTTCCTCTCTCTCTCTTTTTGGGCTCTCCTTTTGGGCTCTCTCTTTTTGGGGCTCACACTCTTCTTGGGAGTCTTGTCTTTGTCTCCTCTTTACAGGGCCTTAACACGTGGTGGCCGCCACCTTGGCCTACACGTGGCTGGGGTTCTAGCCGGGAATCCTAAGCACAGGGTTTCTCCTATTGCTGATTTGTGTGCCTGAACCTGTGATAAGTAAAGCCTTTTAAAACTGCATCAGATTCCTGAGTCTTCATCCATTCCCGCTGGCTTTGGAGGTAGAAGGGAACTCAGCTTCCCGGCACTGACCCGGGCGGTGCCCTCGACATCTGGCGTCCCTGGGTGGGCACCCCAGAACTAAATATAAAGAAAGCCACTGAGAAAGCTCAGTGGGCTGAATGCACACTTTATATGTGGGAGGTCTGGGTTTCATCCCAAGGTGTCACACTGTATCCTGAGCACTGTTGGGAGCAACCCTCGAGCACAGAGCCAGGAGTAGCTCCCAAGTGCTAGCGTGTGTGGACCCCAAAACAAAGTAAATATTGAAAGAGAGGGAAATCACTTAAAGATATAGATATAGTAAGAAATAAAGATCTCAATTTCACATTAGCTGCAAAATTTATGAATAAGAAACTTAGACTATAAAACACAAAAAATCTTACAGAAATAAGAGAACCATTCAAGATAATCTGCATATAACCAATAGGAGCTTGCTATTTGCCAAAAAAACTTACTCTAATATTATAAAGCATTTATCTTTATAAGATATAAAGATATATCTTTTCTGCTTTGATAATTATTTGATAATATCAGCTGTTTTCCTTAAATTATAAAAACATCCATCTTTATCCAGACATTTTAAAGTCTAACAGACCATAATTACAATTAGCAGGACATAAATTAAAATTACTCTATTAACCTCTCACAGTCATCAATTGGTTGTGACTTAACATCTGAATCTAATCACAACTATAGAAAACCTAATTGCTGATGGAAAAACAGTATCTGCTCTTGTTTACTTAATAAAACCGAAAGTACCACCTCTGTGCTTAGTGATAACTATTGACTGTGTACAATGATGCCTCAGTATTAATCAGCTGAACATCTCACCCTTCTTTTATCTTGTCTGCCTTGCATTTCTCAGGTACTTCCCATTTCTCTGGCTCTTCTGTATGAACCTGTTTGGTCCTTTCACTCCCCTCTTCCTGGTCCTCCTCTCTGGGCTGCTTCTGTGTGTCTTCACTGGGGTCCTCTGCATCCCAAGCCAGACGCCTTCTCACAGGCATGGTGGGTGCATCTGACACACACACTCTCTCTGTGGTTTCTGTCTGGGGCTGCTCTTCCAAGAGAGGCTCTTTTCTTCTGATTGTGTAGAAGGGCCATTCTGTAAAGTCTTACGGCTTGTAGGATCCCTGCGTAACAAATTAAGGTTCATGTTAAACTTGAGTCATCTGAGATTTCTAATTCAGCGAGCTCAATGAGCCATCAGTGTCTTCAGTGCTACAACTGTTTCCCCACGCACCGCCTGCCCACGAGAAGGGCTGTGCACAGCGGCATGAATGAAACCAGATCCATGACTTAACACTTTACAATATAATAAAATTTAAGGTATATACTTTCTATTGAAATATTTCCAAAATATCTATTGATATCCTTTTCCTCCTACTGTCACACACCTACACCACTGTGACAACGCATTTACATTCTCTAAGCCGGCAGCTACACACACCAACTACCACTCAGTCTGACTTGTTCAGTTACGCATTAGCTTTTATCCTCCAACTCAGCTTTACTTGTCAGACAAGTAAGTTGAGTTCAAATTTTGTACTTTAGATTTTTTCCAAGCCATTGTATAAGAGCAGATTTGATGATTAACTAGTTCAATAAGCTAGCACATAATCAGAATTGTTCATTCCATTTGGTAAGCACAACTAATTACTGTAAAAATTTTAAACTATTTGACTTGCTAAAACTCAATGTGCCATTTCCCTATAGTCAAATCATGTTCAAATAAAAATCTGAGCAGCAAAGGTTCTCCCCACTGAGTCAGGGAGAATGTATCACATCAGCTACAGTTTATATTCTTTTAGTTTTGTTTTGCTGATTTTTTGCCTTAAAAAAGAAGCTTTTAAGGTTTTTCGCATTTACTGTATTCTACTTTTGTTAACAAGGAATATTACAAAGCAAAGCCTTCCGGATTTAAATCACACACCATTGCTTTTCTCCCTCGCCTGGAGGCGCAGAGCATGGGAGTGACAGGTGGACCTGCAATCACCTTTGCACGCCTGGCAATTAAGCTCAGGGCCTCAGGCTTGCCCTAGGAGTTTCCTAGGCCACTGAGCCAACCTTCAGGATCCTGTTCACTGGGGAACTCTAAGAGCAGTGCGGTCAGGACTGTCCCAGGGCCTGAGGACTCGGGAAACCTGAGGCAAGGGCTTCAGGCCCTAGCTTCTTAAAGGGTGGGTCACAATCGCAGCTGGTGCCATGCAACTTAAAAAAATAAATTTTCAAAATGAATCCATTATTTATTATCAGTAAATGTTCGATTTGTACGCCCACTTATTTCCTATGTAGTCTCAAGTGGAAAAGCTGAAGCGGTCCTGGGTAAAGTCACTGACCATCTTCGAGGCCCCTCACTGTGTATTGCTTATATACAAAAGAGTATAAAGCAAATCTGTATATTCGCCCTTATTTTCACCAAGAAAAATCTAAAAAATAATGCAATGCAATGAACAGCTGTGATAATGTTATCTGACTCAAAAACAAATTTTGAGTAGTCGTGAGATTTTCCAATGTGATCCCATGATCCTACCGTAACTTGTAAACTACTGTTCACAATCCACAGAAAACCACTTACCCAGCAAGATCTAGTGCTCTAATGCTGGTACTAACAGTTCCTTCCGAGCTTGTGACTGAGGAGACGTCCCAACAACGATTTTTATCAGATAGAATCTGATTCAGATGGTCCCGGGAAAAATGTGTCCCCTGAACTCGCTTCCTATAAAGTTCAGCTTTCTCTCGGAGTTCTTTGACCTTTTAAGCAGGGTTGGAGACAGCGTGTATTACTGTACATGCTCCCTTTGCGCATATCCTCACGCAGCGCATCAAAGACATTACACAAACACAGCCACACACCAAAAGGAAAGGCAAAGATAGCCACATAGATCCATCACACTATGCGTGTTTAAGCCGGAGTTAAAGGTTCCAAGCTAAAGCACAACGCACTTATTTTATTGCAGGCCGGCAGGCTGGGGAAAATTTTCAGCAACTAAGGAAAACACTGATACCTATTTCATATTTCATCTGAACTTAGACAAGCATTAGACACATTAGCAAAGCGTTTAAAAACTCGAAAGAAACCAACCTCTGCATACCACATAGCATTTAGAGAACCCTAGGGAGAATACAGAAACACACATGATGACAGGTTAATGCCAGGACTGAACATGAACAGGTATCAAAGTCTTTTTTCCTCCTACATAATATATATAATTTTCCATTTTCTATGAAAATGGAAAGTTTGATATATGATTTTTCATAGAAAACTTTCATTTTCTATGAAAATGGAAAGTTTGATATATATTTGGTAATATCATTCCAGAAAACAATACATTGTAATGTTACCATGAAAACTGGCCATGTTTTTATGACTGGGATTTAGTCATCAGACAAGCTGCCTCTTCTCTATTCTCTCACCTCCTGACTCCTCAAGTTCCCAGACCACCTTTATTTCCATGGTTTAAATATAGCCACTACTGCTACAGCAGTCCCTACAAAAAGAACCAAGAGGTTTCCCCTGTAAAAATTCAACATTCCCTTGGAATCAACAAAAACCTCAAAACAAAATTTTAAAAGTACAATATATATATTAGCCCTACAAAATAATAATATATTCAACAAAGTGACAGGATACAAAAACTGTTCTGATAAACAGTGATTTAAATTCCCCTGATATGGAAATAATATATCTTTGGATGAAAAAGAGCTGTTTATGATACCCATTTGAAACCCTTTCATTTTATACAGCACACTGCCACCTGCTGGTCTCTCTAAATACAATTCTACAGCCACGGGGAAAAAACTAGCACCTTAAAACTGTTCAAAACAATCTTTAGTTATTCTTGAAAAAAAATACTTCTTTAATAAAAAATAATGGAATATTATCATTAGCAGATCAAGATGCTGTGCTACATTTACAAAGTCCAAAAGGATAATTAGGCTTATCATTGTCAAAGCCACTGGAGAAACAGCCTGAGTCTCTCCCATTACACCCAGAACTCCTTGAGGTGAGGGAGAATACATTAATATTGATTCCCAAACCTGTTCTGAGCTTAGACCAATGCTAGGCCTGAGCCAGAAAGACGGGAGGCAAAACTAAGCCACAGAGCACCTGTATGGGGTGTGCTCAGCCTGGGAAGGAGCGGATCTCTAGGATCAACCATTATCCAATGGGCCTGTCTGAGCTGTAAGACAGCTCGGAAACTGAAGTGGGGATTGAAAGGGAAGGCGGGTAGGGCCAAACACCCCACACTGGGTGCAGGATGAGAGTGGGAAGAAGAGACTGGAGGATCCATTTGGGAGAAACTTCCACAGGAATAAATGAGACAAAGCATGGGACGCATTAATATTCCAATAACAAAGCTACCACCAGTAGCTAGGTGCATTTGGAGAGTAACGATCCTTGATGAGATGTTAGACATGGGGATATAATGAAGCCCCCTTATGCTTAAATTCCTCATAACCAGCCACAGGAAGCACTTTTCAAGAAAAACAACCCAAGATTTAAGTAAAATATGGCCTATATTAAATGTCTTTGTGCCAGTCAGCTTAAACTGTCGTCACTGGCCTCTTAGCTGTGTACTTCATTTCTAATTTCAATATACTTTCTTCATTATTTTGCTCTTATAATCTAGACCACTAATTTAAATATTTATAAACAGCAAGAGAAATTCATAAAGTAACATTAAAAAGTCATTACCAAGATTTCATAATAGTACACCATAAAAGAAATATCATATGTGTCCATACACAAGAAACCACCATTAATAGTGTCAATCACAGTAACTTCACCCATAAAAAGTTTATAAAATAAGATAAAAAAAAAATCTCAGGGGCCGGAGCTACAGCACAGTGGGTAGCGCATTTGCCTTGCACGTGGCAAACCCGCATTCGATCCCCGGCATTCCATATGGTTCCCCAGCACTGCCAGGAGTGATTCCTGAGCAAAAAGCCAGGAGTAATCCCTGAGAGTCACCAAAAAGAGGAAAAACATCTCAACTTCCACTTATTTTACTAAACGGAGAAGAAATGAAAAAACGGATCTTAAATGAACAACAACAAAAATGTTCTCTTCCTCCAGGGCAGCCTAAGAACCATCACCTTTCAATTTTGGACATACGGGTCCTCTCAGTGCATTCAACGTTTAGATGTGCTGCCTAAATATCAAGCCAACCTAACTTAAAGCACTCTCGGAGACTGAAAGATGGTCTTCCCCAAACAAGGGCTGTTTCTCACAACCCCATGAAGCAGCAGGACAACAGGCAATGACTGACACCTATTTATTTCTGGACCACACGAGTCCTCTCTGTCCTCTCTGTCCCCTGTCTGTGCCTGCCTTTGACCCCAACAATCCCTCAATCTGACGTCACACACAGAGCTCCTCACCATGCTTCATGATCCGTCTTTTGACTCTATGAAACTAATACCAACCTAGAACTTTCCACGCTAGGATAACCCTTTTCTTCCAGCCTAACCAAGCCCCTGTCAGCACAGGCCATCCCTCTCTGGCTATAGGCGGCCAAGTGTCAGCACTGCGGCGGGGCCACGGTCAGACAAACGACTTGGAAGTCAATAAATAGTAAGCTAAGAAAGAGATCTGAATATGACAGAACAACCAAACCTGTAATGCTAATATCTGTTGTCGAAACATTTTTCATTTAAAAGACGTTAAGAATAAACATTCTCTCATCAAGTGCTAGTTGGAATAAAAGAAGGCAAAACATACCGACAAATTCTATGTGAATATTTCACATTTAAGCTCCTACTGCTTTTAGTTCAGTTGCAGCATCAGACATAATTAAACTGCAGGATCTATGACTAAATGAAATGCACCAGAAATTAAACTGCAGCATGCAGGAGCAAAGAAAATGTGGTCTTACCGGTCTTATGAATACGCACCTGATCTGGTATGTTTTCCTTTCCAGTGTGTCCAGGCCCCAGCTTTATAGAAATACTGGGCAGGACTCAAAAAATTTTTGCTCTATATTCAGAATTCACCTTCCTAACAGAAAGGAAATGAAAGTAAATATTCCACATGTTGACCCATCTTAATATCATATTTTTCTTTCGCTGCTGTTGTTGTTGTTGAATTAGGACCACACTCAGCAATGTTCAGGGCCTACTCCCAGCTCAGTCTTTGGGGTGTCCCCCAGTGGTGCTTGGGACCATGTGGTACAAACATCAAATCTGGGCATGCGCTGTAATACTCTGAACTCTCTTGGTGGCCCAAGATATTTTCCTTATAAAATACATACCCAAGCCTTTGATGTCTCCAAGGAGTAAGTTTCAGCTTAGGCTGATCTAGGTCTTTTGATTCCATGTCTGCTTCCAATTTTAAAGGGTCATCTACTTTATTACACTAAAATAAAAACAAATTTATATTTAATTGCATACATTAATGCAAAAACATCCAAGTTGTTAAGAATATGTGAGTTCTATATTACAATTATGCTTTTAAAAAGTTTTAACTATGAAAAATAACATGGAATTCACAAAAAAAAAAATCCAGCAAGTTTTAAATTACTAATATGACCATTTAGGAGTTTGAAGCATAGGTCAGGATATAGTTACACTTTCTAACAATAAAAATTTTAATACGTGTGCATAAAAAAATATATGGCAAGGATCTAAATTAAAAACGATGTTACACCCAATTTGACTACCTAAAATGAACCTTTTCCCTTGGTATTATAAAAGTCACATTTGTTATACAGTAATCAAATAAAAATTTCAGTGAGTAGCTTATCACATTGCTTTCTTGACAAGTAATATTTAACTTTTCTCCACAGGAACATTACATCTTACATATATGTATGTGTGCATATATGCATGTACAGTCAATTTTATAATTTCTTTTTTTTAGGACCTATAAAGTATAAGGTATGATAGTCTAAGAAATTAAAAAATAAGACATATCACATCTACCCATAATTTACATTAATTCCTAATCTGATGTACCAACCTAAACAACTCTAATTTTTTAGCTACATCAATTTGTATAGCCTAAGGTAAATGAAAAATTATATTGGCTATTCAGGCTAAAGTCTTTAGTTTAAAACACAAAAATTACACACACACACACACACACACGTGTGTGTTTGATTTCCTTTGCTTAATTTGAAGGAAATGTCTCCATCAATGTTAACCCTCAGCTCATGTCACTATAAAGTGAACCATTTTATATTTGACACGGCAGACTTACCTGCTGTATCCTGAGCATTCAACATACAATATTACTTTTTAGTCATTAGTATTTCTGTCTCTCCACTAGCCCAAGGGGGTACTTAAGGCTTTAGGAAGCTTATCATCATACTTCCTGCCTAGCTATTATTAAATGCTCAATCAATCTTTTGCTTTTCGTGATATATTAAGGACCTAGCTAAAATAAAAATCTCTGGTGGTAAGAAAATGGAAATTTCTAAAATCAGCAGGTTTAGTTTAATGAATTGAAAAATACCTTTTCAGGAGATGTTGTTTCAAACTTTCCGCTTCTCTTTCAAATTACTTCTTAATTTTGGTTCTTTCACTGGAGATAAACCCTTGAAATTTCTCTTATATTCAGTTTCATGGATGATTAGATTATCTTTGGATTGTGAAATAAATTGGCTTTTATTGCGGAAAACCTTAAGACAAAAATTAGTTTCGCTTTTAGGGTGGTTAATTGTACAGAAATTAGTTCAACAACCTAAAAAAATGTTTATACCAAAATCTGAACCAGAGTATGCAATAAATGCCGAATTGCATACGATTGTTTATAATTCCATTTCACATGTCTAATTGAAATGCAAATAAGGCAAAAAGAAACTAATGGAACTATATCAAACCAAAAAGTTTCTGTACTGTAAACAACACCAACAACAATGTAAAGGGGATATCTTTAGGTGGGCAGAGAAACTGAAAACACATTTTTCCAAAGATGACGCACAAATGGCCAATGGTACATAAACAGGTGTTCAATCAGGGACACCTTAAGTTAAGCTACAAATTACACCCACACCTATGGAAACAGTACAGAGGATCCTCAACATTTGTTTAAAATGACCACAAGATGAACCAGCATGGGATCTAGTCCCAAAGGCAAGACGGTA
Source organism: Cryptotis parvus (assembly GCA_021461705.1). Taxonomy (NCBI): domain Eukaryota; kingdom Metazoa; phylum Chordata; class Mammalia; order Eulipotyphla; family Soricidae; genus Cryptotis; species Cryptotis parvus. The sequence continues at coordinate 27,660 of JAJIBD010023659.1, read as the reverse complement.
AAAAGTGTTATCTTAAGATTTTTATCTGGAGGGCCTGAAAGATAATATGGCAGCTAAGACTGACCCAGCCTCAATCCCCGACATCCCATATGGTCCCCAAAGCTTGCCAGAAGTGATTCCTGAATGCAGAGCTAGAGTAAGCCCTGAGCACCACCAGGTGTGGCCCAAAAACAAAACGAAAGGTTATTTGCACATTTGTGCTCATTACAGTGTTATTTGTTAATTACTAACATATAAAATCAAGCTAAGCATCTATAGAAAAGTGAATAAACAAAGAAAATGTGAAATATGTGCTGGTTCATCTTGTGGTCATTTTAAACAAATGTTGAGGATCCTCTGTACTGTTTCCATAGTGTAACAATATATATTCCCATCAACAATACATAGGGATTTTTTTTCCGTTTTCCACATCCTTGCCAACATTTGTTATTTTTTGTCTTTTAATAGTGGCCATTCTAACAGGTGTGTGGTGTAATTTCGGCCATAAATTTTGGAGTACCTTTACTAGCATAGAATATTTGCAAGGCAACTCACAAAAAAGTACTAAAGTCCATTTACTAGATTTTAAAGGAAGTACTAATGCCACTTACTAGGTTGATAAAAGAGTACACATCCCTTTGTTATTTTATGTTCTTAAAATAATCACTGTATCACTGTCTTCCCGTTCATCATCGATTTGCTCGAGCGGGCACCAGTAACATCCCATATGTCCTGCCATGCAGTAGAGGCCAGGGCATCTTCTTGCAAGAGGAACATGAAGAGCCACAAACCATTATATTATATATATTAGGGTTTATAATTGTTATTGGTATTTGGCATATCAAATACAACACGGTAGCTTGCCAACTTGCTGTGCGGGTGGCATACTCGTAGTCACCTCAAAATTGAGCATTTATTGATGAACTGCACAGCTGCCGGCCCATCCAGCAGTGCAGGCTCGTCTGCTGGGTGGAGTTCTGACGAGGGTCAGTCCGGTATAGAAAATGGCGGCCCTCGTGAGGGGGGGGGGGGGGGGGGGTCGTCTATCTTGTGAGAGGCTCTGCTGGGGGTGGCAGGCCAGGGCTAGAACCCGCCATCCCTCCGGGTGCCGTGAGCAGATGGGCACAGGGAGAGGCCGGTAGCAGCTCTGCCCCATGTCTGTGAGTCTCAAATCTGGCCCAGGTTTGCTGATCCAGAGACTCACAGACACGGGCAGATCAGCTGCTCCATGTGCCCAGCTGCTCATGAGGTACGCTCAGAGGGATGGTGGGTTCTAGCCCTGACCGCCGCCACCCGCGTTGCTCGCAACAAGCCAGACGACACCCCACTCCATGAGGGGCTGCCATTTTCCACATCCAGACTTTCCTCTCGTCAGAACACCCAGCAGTGGAGATCTAATGAGAACTCCACTGCTGGATAATTTATCATTTATCTTAAAATGATAAATAAATTTTATACTTAAAACACAAATATTAGGAGAAAGAAAAAAAACAAGCCATTAAGGGTCCTCTGAGGATATTCACACCAGTATTTCCCATTTTTTTTTTTTTTTTTTTTTTTTTTTGGGTCACACCCGGCGTGCTCAGGGGTTTCTCCTGACTCTGCACTCAGGAACTACTCCTGGCAGTGCTCGGGGAACCAGGGATGCCGGGGATCAAACCTGGCTGGCATGGAGCCGGCCGCGTGCAAGGCAAATGCCCTACCCACTGGGCTATCGCCCGGCCCAGTATTTCCCATTTAAACAGGGAGTTCAATTAAGAACATGAGTCTAAGAACTGTATAAAAGGTAACAGTAAGATTAATTAGTAATGGTAGTCCACTACTAAAATTTTAGAAGTATAATGAAATCTTATTTATCATTATAGCTTTTTGAATTTTGTATGAATAGTTTATGACAAGTCCTATTACTGTTCATTTGATACAAGGGAAATTATTACCTTTTATTACTTTCAACATATTTTTTATTTATTAAAATAAACACCCAAGCTGTTATGCTTTACTCAGAAGACAGAAAACATGCACTATATTAGTCAACTGAAAATAACATTTTAGCATAAAAAAGAATGTTAATCGCTTTTTTTAAATATAAACATTTCACAGTGTATAATAACTTACCAGTCCCAGTTTTCATTACCCTGTTTCGTATTTAATGTATGTGATGATTCTGGCAACAGTGATCACCAGTTGCCTAAGACAGCATAATATTATTACTATAAATCACACATAGTAAGATAATTTTAGCAAGCTTTTCATTTTTTGGCTTTTCAAGAACTACCTCCAGGCCTACATACCTAGCTTCTTTCAACTTTTAATTCTATGTAAATCTGCACCAGATCACTGTAGAACTCCAAAATGCATTACACATTCATTAAAAATACCTGATTGGCTGTAAAACCTGGAGTAATTACTTTAGGGGTCTTCCAAACGAACTGCCTTTGGTACTCAGAATTTCTCAAGGTGCTCCTTGAAGGAACCACAGTCAGTCCAGCTTTCTTCCGAAGAACTCTATCAACCTAGGGAAGGGGGGGAGAGGGAGGGGGAGGGAAGGAGAGGGAGAGAGAGAGAGAGAGAGAGAGAGAGAGAGAGAGAGAGAGAGAGAGAGAATGAGTGAGAGAGAGAGAGAGAGAGAGAGAGAGAGAGAGAGAGAATTCCGCTTAAAATCCTTTAAAATTTCTATTTAATCATTTTCTAACTGGGGCAAAACCAAAAACATACAAACTGAGATATTAACGAATTAAGGGTACAGTAAAATACTGTTACCTATGTGTGTACAGAAAACATATTGCAACTGATAATCCTTTTGACGTTGTCGATGTACTTACAGATCCTTTCTTAGTTCTTAATATGTATCCCAGACAAAGATAAAATTTCTCAGTCCCTAACAATTACCATCATTGAATCTAATATTGAAAAACAAGAGCAATCTGTCTTCTACACACTGCTTCTGGAATACCCCACCAGACTTACAGATTACCTTCTTTTCCCCCTGACACCTCACACTCCTTAAAGACCTAAGCAAGCCACAGGTTCTTCTCCAGCACTCCTAAATTCCTCTCCAAGGTTGCAGTCAGCAATGGCCATGAGACAAGAAGACGCGGGGAGCAGAGACTGTGTGGGAGGCAAGCAGTTGTGTGCCCAGGCCACTGCAGCCTCAGCTTATGTGCACGCAAGCACCATCCCACAGGCCAGCTGGGACATACGAGAGCAGAACTGCCAGATCTCTGAGATCCAGCCAGAATTCTCCTTCCTTTTTCATCTTGCCAATTGAGATTGTTTGTTTCCTCACTGGTACACAATAAAAACTGAAAAGGACCCAGGTAGAAGTAAGTTCACTGCGCCTGCCAGAAGTAATGGCCAAATCCCCACTTCTCTAGTTTAATTTGATCTCTCCCTCAGGATTGAGGTGCTGATATATGACTAACACGACCCAGAAGCAAAGTGCCCACCAATAAAGGGTATCTTAGACTAACCAGTACAGAACGACAAGAATGACAACTAGAACTAGTTCACAGTAACTTAAGTCAACGGTCTCCTACCAGCAACTCTTAAGACGGTAGACCAAAAGTAAGGAAAAACTGTTAAGCACAGGTATAGCATTACTGAAATTATGAAGTTGACAAGGAGGTTTATACTTTTGGAAAGAAATAAAGAATACACCTACCCCATCATCTACATTTTCTAGAGGAGGTTCCACATGCTGTTCCAGTTGTACATCTCCGTCACCTGGCGCCTGGCTCACCGGTCCGTCCGCATTTTCCTCCACAATATCTGAAGCCCCCTCTGTCCTGGAGTCTGCAGAGTGAGATCTGGTTCTCTTGGGGACCCTGCAAGCTTCTAACACAGGAACTCGTTCCTCATTACCACTATCTTCTTGGTTTGCTTCTTGTAATTTTGCTGTTTCTGGTTCTGGTGCTTTGGGTTTGGGCGACAGAACCACATCGTTTCTGTGCGACAGGTCCATGCCACTCAAAAGATTTGGCAATCTGTGGGTCATGGTAAGGGACTTTTCTTTTGGAGAGAAAACTTGGCTCTCTTGTGATCCCTATAAAATACCATGTAAACGTATTTTAACAGCAGCAGTTACCAAGCAGAGAGTCACAAAATACAAGCAGTTGCCAAAGCAGAGTTACAAAAACCATTTTTAACATCTGCTAGGAGAAGGAATTTAAAATTCAGTGAGGTACACACACAACATCCTTGACATTTGTTTACAAGATAAAAAGTTACTTTTTTTAACATAAAACCTTTACTTCTGCTTAGAATAGCTTGATCTTCTCATTTATTATTTGTCTATTTGGCTTTTTGGGCCACACCCAGAGGTGCGTGGGGGCTGGCTACTCCCAGCTTGGTCCTCAGAGTGCTGGGGATCAGACTCAGGGGCTCCACATACTAGGATATGCCCTAGCATTTTGAGCTAGTTCCTGACCCTTAAAATCCAAATTGGGGTCACAATATTTGAGGTGTCCTCATACCAGTCACTACAACAGCCAAGGGAAGGCCTGGCCAGCCAGGCAGGACATGCTGCCTCCGTTTCTAATTACTTTCCTGTGCTACTTAACAGAACAATGGAGCCTCGTTCTGTCAAAATCTGGAGCCCTTCACAAAGCTTCCCTTGTGCAGAGCAACCAAGATGAGATGAGATGTCATTAGGCAGGAACTTAGTCCTACATTTGCCTTGATTTTCTGAGAACTAATAGAATGAACCCTTTTTAACAGGAACTAAGATACCGCTTCTCTATATTTCTGTCTGGCAAACAAATCTCCAAAATTCAACCTTCTCCCCAGGGGAAAGGAGCTTGGCGGGACAGTCACCACAGAACTGCCGGCCTACATCAAGGCCAGTCTTTAAATACAAAATAGACTGTGCAGGTGGGAAAGGAAAAAGAGGGAACACGGACCAAATCAGGCAGGAGGGGAATCCCCACGTCGTTAGCATGAATCGTGGATGTTTTTAATGAAGTGCTTTATTCAAACACTGTGGTTTACAAAGCTGTTCATAACGCAGTTGTTACGGGCTTCTGATGTTCTGACACCAATCCCGCTACCAGTGTGACCTGCCGCGACCACTGTCCCCATTTTCCCAAATCCCCCAAGCCTGCCCCCTTAGCAGGCATTCAACAAGTTATTTTATAATGCTTGCCACAACTAAATGGCAAATGGAACTGTCAAAAATACTTCAGTAAAAGCAAATCTGTGAAAACGGTTATATCTCACCAAGGGCGGTTAAGTTCCCGTAATCATGGAGGTTTCAACCATCTAGCCCAGGGGCTCCGCCCTTGCCCTGCCCAGGGGTCTTTCTAACCTGGTGCAAGTCTTGGGGGCCCATAAGCACCACTGCAGGGTGATAGAGGGAATACGCAGGCGCACAGAATCCTTTTCTAGACCTAGGTTCCGTCTTGCTCTCTGGACACTGATCTGCCTAAGAAGGGCAGCTGCCATCTGGAGTTTCATTTCCCAGCACCCCTTCATAATCAGGCTTGTACCCACTTAACAAGGCACACACCTCACAACCAGCCCCAAGGGGGTGGGGGGTGGAGGAGTCACAGTGGAGAAGACAAAAGAACAATTCAAGAAAGCACAGCTCCTGAGGGAAAGCATTGGATCACAAAGCAGAAGGTAGAGATTAGGAAACAAAGAAACAGGCCTCCATTTGATCCAACTCCACAACTTTTCTACCGGTCTGGGAATTAAAATTCAGTTCTATTGTGGTTTGGAAAGACAGTACAGCGTGTAGGGTGCTCATCTTGCACAGAGCCAACCCCGCACCCACACGGTTTCCTGAGCCCTCCAGGAGTGATCCCGCACAAGCATCCAAGAATAAGCCCTGAGCACAGTTGGGTGGAGCCACCCCCAGAACCCAAAGAAAAAAATTTTTAATTAATTATAAAAAGGGTTATCACATGACTGCCTGTAGGCATCTTAACCCATTTCTCTGAATGAAAAATAAAGTGAGGCTCTTTTTCCTCACAGATAATCATTCTAATCAGCATTCTAATTTGCCTGATTCATTTTCCTGTAAAAGGCTGACTTTCCAATTACACAATACACATATACTGCAAATTGAATGAACTATACTGGCAGTTCCAAATTTAGAACATATATCTATATATATATATATATATATATATATATTTATATGGATATAGGTATTCTATAATTTGTGACATACTGGGTATTTTATAAAATACATATATACATATGTATATACATATGTATATATTAATGAGGGGGTTTAATAAAATTTTGAGGTATTTATAGAGTATGCCTCCGCATGGAAGCTACAAGCTGCCGTGTTGTATTTGATATGCCAAATGCAGTAACAATTATATTAGATCATCCATGACCTAATTGGTTTTAGGCTTTTATGTCTGTACCAAGCCGATGCCTGGCTCTAAGCATGTGACAGGAATATTGAGATCTACGGTGCCCGCTCTAGAAATAGAGATTAACGGGAAGATCGGACGGATATACATATATATATATATATATATGTATAAAATACCCAGTATGTCAAAAATTATATCCTTCAAAAACTATTTGTTAAACTTACAATAAAAAAACATTATCAACTTAAAAAATGTGAAGGGATACAAAGACTTTATAAACTCTTGGGGCCGGAGCGACAGCCCAGCGGGTAGGGCGTTTGCCTTGCACGCGGCCAGCCTATGCTGGCCCGGGTTCGATCCCCGGCATCCCATATGGTCCCCGAGCACCGCCAGGAGTAATTCCTGAGTGCAGAGCCAGGAGTAACCCCTGAGCATCACCGGATGTGACCCAAAAAAAAAAAAAAAAAACTTTATAAACTCTCTTTATAAACTCTCTTAAGGGTTATAAAAGCAAACCAGTTGAAGAATAATGCTCAGACTTCTCCTTATGAAAAAAAAAAAAAAAAAAAACAAGCGGGGCAGGAGCGATAGCCCAGCAGGTAGGGCGTTGCCTTGCATGCGGCTGGCCTGGGTTCGATCCTCAGCATCTCATATGGTCCCCGAGCACTGCCAGGAGTAATTCCTGCATGCAGAGCCAGGAGTAACCCCTGAGCATTGCCGGGTGTGACCCCCAAAAAAAGAAAAAAAAAACAGGATTTCAGAAGAAATATCAATCGAAGGGGAAGATCTCCGGTGCTGTGTCCTGTCTCCCAGGGGCTGTAAAGGCCATGCAGAAAGTACACGTGAAACCAACAGCAGGCCTGGCCCAGCTGCCTGTGCCGTAACCCCCTCGTCGCGAGCCTCCCCTCCCTGTCTCAACACCCTGGCGCCCTGCTCTGCCCAAGCTTCACCTCATATCCTCTGCCAGCGTGCCTGCCCAGGATCATCTTCCTCATGAACCACACTCCAGTATGGCTCTGCTCCCACAGTCTCAACGCAAAACGCCTCTCTCAAAAGTAGCTTCTATCTGGGCTCAAATGTTATGGGGACAAGTCTCCGGTCCATCTTGGCCTCAGTCGGATCTCACTAGAATTTAAGAAATGTGTTTGGGCTCTCCCTCTGTTTGGTCACTAGAAGCCCCACCCAGCACAGGCTGCAGGGGCACCCAAGTGAGGAGGCTCTGGACCAAGGCTCCGACGCCTCACAGGGAGCCCTGTCACCACACCGAACCCTGGAACTATCCCATTTTCACTAGCATGCTGGACATCCAACCCACACACATTTTCTGGCTTTTTCATCACCTAACAGTGGAGTCTGCAACAACCCACACTAGGGACTCACAGCAGGCACCACACTCCTCTGTTCATGAGCGCCTGGTGGCCCTTCACAGGAGTCTGATATTTAATCCCTCCCAACAGAGAGAAGGAATGAGCTCCAAAGTGAAAGAAATCAAATGTGTCCAAAATGTCGAAATTAATACTGATATATACAAAACTAGCTTGGAGACTTGAAAGATAGCGCAATAAGCTGAGCACACGTGTCACAAGGAGAGGCCCAGGTTTGAGCCCCAGCACTGTAACGTGCCTCCGGAGGACTCCAGGACCAACTCCCAAGCACTTAGTCAGAAGCGGCCTCTAATAACGGCCAGGCGTGATCCCAAAACAAAACCAAATCAGTTTTAGTGAGCACTAGTGTGTACAGGCCATACCAGGTACTTTGTTGGGATTGTGGTGAATTAAAGTGCTGAGAGAGAGAGAGAGAGAGAGGGAGGGGGGGGGGGGGGAGAGGGAGAGAGAGAGAGAGAGAGAGAAGGGAGAGAGGGAGAGAGAGAGAGAGAGGGAGAGGAGGGAGGAAGAGAGGGAGAGAGGGAGAGGAGAGAGAAAGAGAGGAGAGAGAGAGAGAGAGAGAGAGAAAGAGGGAGAGAGAGAGAGAGAGAGAGAGAGAGAGAGAGAGAGAGAGAGAGAGAGAGAGAGATTCCCGAATGAGGGAGAATTATTCAAGCAGCTATTATAGTCAGTTTCTCTTTTCTCTTTGTGCCTTTCCCTGGGAAACTTTGCTCCAGACCTGACTTCCCGACTTCCCTGCGGTGAGAGGGAAGACAGTAGCATGAAGAAATGACCATTCTCTGAAGTCATGGGTTTTAAGCAAAACTGGCTTGCTTTCCAGTGAGTTCCTCCTCTTGGCTGAGGAATCTGGATCAAAGCACGGAACCTAAGCTTCCATTACTCCGTCGGAGGTTGGTCTACCCCCAGCTTCCTAATCTCAGCTCAAAGGCACCTCACAAGGGTATCATCAGCTCACCCTTGCACCCAGTGACACGCTATGGTGTTCTGTGTTTTAACATAACAACCTGCAATTTCCCTTAAAAACAGGGCTTTGCTGTTAACTATTTCTCCCACAGCTAAAGGTCTTTGTCTCATTCAAGGCTCTATCCCTTAAGAGATGGGAAAAGTCCTGGTCTATGGTGATCCCATGCCCCCACTCTTTAATAAGCAAAAGACTCAACTGACCAATGTTTCACGATAATTTAATAAATCGTTCTTTTTATTTTGCAAAAATCAACACAAAGATTTTACTCAGTTTATAACGACTATTGCTTCGCAAACGGCCGCCGGTTCATCATTAAATGCTGGACTTAGAGATGACTACAAGAGTATGCTACCTGCACGGCAGAGCCTGGCAAGCTACCCGTGTTGTATTTGATATATATGCCAAATACCAGTAACAATTATAGACCTCATTCCGGAATGGATTGTGGCTCTTTATGTTCCTGGAGCAAGCAGATGCCCTTGGGCTCTACTAGCATGAGACAGGACATATGGAGATGTTACTGGGGCCTGCTCGAGCAAATCAATGAACAACGGGAAGACAGTGATTGCTTTGCTCAACTTACCAAACTGATCTGATCTAAGTCCAGCCCACAGGTGCTTCTGCGCCACTGAAGGATTAAAACATTCTGACAAATACGACTTTTCCACAAGAAGCTTCTCTGGTATTCACTCAGCCCCTGTAATACAAAGCACAATGTGAGTACAAAGCAATGATGATCAAAATTTTCAAATCAGACCCAATAAAAAGTAATTTGTGACCCTTTAAAAGGAGCTGACAGATTCAGGACTGATAATTAAACACACTACGCTTCTCCTGGACAGGTAACATTTACCGCCCTAAGCAGCTGACATTCTTTAATCCCACAGCTCTCGAAGCAGAAGCTAGCGGAGGCTCCGGCTGGCGGGCCTCTAGCTGAGCCCCAGCACCTGAGCTCCCCTCTGGTAACAGGCGACTGTCACCTGTCCTCAACAAGCACACAATAATAGGTCTTCCGCCGGGCATCTTCCAAAACTGTGCACCGCCAACCAAAAACAAATTCCCTCCCGTTTTGGCTACAAAAGAGCAAGGCAGCTGGGTTTTGTGGGATGAGCTGCACTGGATGGTCAGCCTGAAGCATGCTTGACCAGCGACTGCAACTTTTATTCAAAATCCTAAACACGTGAACACCGAACAGGCACATCTGGAACTCTAGGTCAGAAGGGTAAAACGGAAAGCAAAGTGTATTCTTTACAAGCCGTGTCTCTAGCCTGCTAGGAGCTCATTTCGAGCGCCAATAAAATGAGAGGCTTTAAATGCTGACCTTAGAAACTGATGCAATCTGGGCCACCTCTGTCCCCGGATCAAATGCCCTCCTCCTCTCCACTCCCCCGAGCCCCGGGCAGTAAATCTCAGTCCTTCCACCCGCAGCTCCTAAGTGACTGCGGGCGGAGACTGCGGGTGCAAGGCACCGGCATCCTCCCGGGCTGCGGCGGGCGGGTTCTGCCGGGCCCGGGGCACGACACCGCGAACCAGCCGGGCCCGCACCCGACCCCGCTCCGCACGGCACCCGCACACGCAGGGCCTCGGTCTCACCTTGAAGCGCACCGGCATGTCGCCCGGCACCGGAGGCCCCGCCACTCCGGCAGTTAACGGGACGAACACCCCCGCCCGAGGGGGCGGGGCGACAACAGTCGGTTCCCCTAGCAAAAACCGCGGCCCCGCGGCCCCGACTACGCGCCGGCGCACTCCGCGTTTCCCTCCTTGAGCCCCCTGTCGCTCTGCCTTTCCCCCGCCTATTCTGAAGCTGAACAACCAATAGACGCTCGGAGAATCGCTCGTCGTGGTTAAGATTCGACCAATAAGTGCCTTCCGATACGAACCCGACCAATGAGAGTCCTAGGACGCGAGTGGGCGGGCGCGGGAGCTTCGTTCTAGAAGGGTCTCGCGGGTTGCTGGGCCTCCATGGGTTCCCGTGCGGTTGCGAGTTCTGTGACAGCGGCTCTTAAAATCATAAAACATTCAGTTCCAGAATGTAAGGTGGAACTCTTTCTAACTCAAAACGCCCAGGTCTGTTCTGAAAATCAGCTCCTACAGCCAGCAGCTATGGTGCACTGCTCACTGTCACACCACAGGAGTGAGCCCCAGAATAAACACAGCTTAGGCAGGATAAAAATGGGCTTTTTTTTTTAATTGAATTTGCCTTCAAGAATCGTGCTTTCAATCCGCAGCCAACTTCCAGTGATCCTTTTGCCTGTCTCAATTTCCCAGCTGCTCCTAACAGAGCACTTAGATTCGAGGACATCAGTGATTTTTGTGTCGACCTCCAACACATTGCCTTTCCTCTCCCTTTTAAAAAGAAATAAAAATATTAAAAAAATAAAATTCCATCTAATTTTAATAGGATTGTCAGCATGATGGTGGTTTTTTTTTTGTTTGTTGTGTTTTTTGTTTTTTGTTGATAATACACAGTTGCTTGAAAGCTATCCTAACCCCCGAGGGACGAGAAATAAATGAATTGTCCACACAGTTCTCAGATACACTTGGGGAGAACGAACACATTTTTATTCCCTGGTATAATGTCTCACGTGCTAAATTTCCAAATAGATATAAACGTTTAGGGCTATGGCAGTTGGAGGGTCCTCCGGGGCAGAGCTGACTAAAAGACTGGGCAGATTACAAAGGCTGAAATAAATAAGGGGAAACGGAAACGGGAAGATCAAAGGGCAGATGTCTAAAGCGTGCTGCCTGCTTTCTTCCAGGAATAATGAATGCAATGCCTTTTACTTTAGTTATTTGTTGGCGGCATAAAAAAAGACACCTCTTAAACTTTCAAATACTAAAGCCGATCCGTGATGCTCTCCTTGAACATTTTCTGAGAAGGCTTGTCTTCCTGAATTCTAATTGATGTTTCTTTTCTTCTTCATTCTGCTTGAGATACTTAAAAATTCATTTGAAGGAGCCGCCTAATAATTTGAAACAAAGAGAATATTAAATTAACCCCTCTCTCGGCCCTGCTTCCAGGGGTCCCTTGATAAATGCTAATTGGTGATGACAGCACCTCTTTCGTGTAAATTAAGAATGGCACCAACAAGACACAGTGGAACATGAAACAAAAGTCCTCTGCTGGAAGGCAGCCTGGATCTTACAAGATGGCAAGGGCATGGTTCTATTTATACCTACAGCTTTGCCACCAATAAAGTAAGGTAAAATCAGCAAAAGCAAGCATGTGGAATTTAGCCAGTTTGTTGAACAAGGGCAGTTTTTATTGCAAAGCAAGGAACAAATGGTGAGGAATTCCAATCTCAGAAGTAAAAATGTAGTAAAAAGAGATAATCTACGTTTGCTGAGATGAGTTTTAAGGACTCAAAGAAGAATATTTCATTAATTTTATTTTTACTCAAAAGCAGAAAAGAAAACGGACCACCTTCAACAATTGGAGTTTATAGCCTGTGTTTCTCCAGCTCTTAAAATCTCTGCTACTGCAGGAAACAAACTCAGTACTCTCCAAAGCTCTACAGCACTATTTTGGGGGAAATCCCTAAAGAGTGTTTCACACATGTTTATAGCTACCACATATAACAAACATTTTAACACTGCCAGTTGTTCTAATACACTCAGATCTGTTGTGTAAATTTTGAAAATGGATTCATTATTTATTATACTGGAAGAGAGACACGCCAAACCCTCAACTCTGTCAGCCACCCCGAAGAGAGACGATCCAACCCAACCACTCCAGACCCACAGCTGCGCCGCTCAGCCCCACATGGAAGCAACCCATGGAGCTCTGGTGGCGGTAAAGGGCTCTGTCAGCCCCCTGGCCACGTCCAACATAGCTCCAAGGGTTTGCTCACACGTGAGGTGGGGGGGGGGGCGGGGGCCACACTGGCCGGACTTGGAGCAGAGATTTGGGCCCCACCTCCATGCCAGCAACCCCGAAGAGAGACACTTCAGCCCACAGTTCCATCGGCTTTCTAAATATTGTCTTAAATAGTTCTGGATGTTAGGACCAGATCCTTCCCAGAATCTTTCACATTTATACACTCTATACAGTTCTAGGCAGGTTCTAGCTGTGGCCTGTCATCCCAGTGAGCCTAGCAAAAAGCCAAAGGAACTCCCACACCATGAGGTCAGTCATTCTCAACATTCAGACTCTATAGCTCCTCAGAGCTCCACCCAAGAGAAAACCTGATTTTTCCCCCATTGAGTTTCATCAGTAAATGCTCAAGATGAGAGTCTACTATTGAGAGCATACCACCTACACAGCAGAGCCTGGCAAGGTACCCATATTTTATTTGATCACTTGATCACTAGACTTGATCACTTGACATTCATCGATTTGCTCTAGCGGGCGCCAGTAACATTTGCATTTGACCCTATCAGGTGCCAGTGTAGCCCAATGGCCTCTGGTTGCTTCAGGAATACGAAGAGCCTCAAACCGTTAGTTCAGGGTCTTGAAGAAAAAGTATGACCATCTTCTAGGTGGGCGGCCACGTGATCTCTTGACATCCCGTGGGATCCAGTCGGTAACAGTTCTAGTAAAGCAGTCATCTCCAAATCGCATTACATGTCTAGCCCATCTGATTTTCTTTTTTTTGGGGGTTGAAGCACTTTTAATCTCAGAAGACAAACAATAGTATAAACCGTTAACGACTCACCCAGTGGCGGCTGTGCTCACCCCTCTTCCACTCCCCACTCCTTGCGTACCAGTGAGTAAAGGGTAGGGTTTCAGCAGCTGTCCAGGTCACTGTCAGGTGGTAGGGAAGGGGATCTAGCTAAGAACCACAGCAATCCAGGCCAACCATCAATGGTTGTTTCTACATATCTTCATATGAAATATTCCAGCACTCAAGGAGAAATAGTACAGAAACTTGGAAGTGAATTTGACTGCTCCCTTCAAGAGCCATGGGCAATAGGGGAAGGGACAGTTCGAGCCAGCATGAATCAAGGTGCAGCCAAATCTGGGATTGAGATGGGTTCAAGGTTTAGTGACACTGTCCAGAATCGTGCCCCAACCCAGACAATGGAACTCAGGCATATGCACAAATGCATGCACACACATAAACACACACACACACACACACACACACAGAGCAAATACATTATGAAAATCTGGAATCTATTAAATATAAAATGGCAAAGTTAAAAAAAAGTGAAAATATTTGCTTCTTTGATTTTCCTCTGTGCCTTGCTGACCCCCCAGTCAAACAAGTAAAGATGTGGGGAGGTCCAAGAGTAGGCTGCTAGTGGCCCTACAAGTTCATGTGTGAGGAAGTCCTCAGACCGTTTACTTCACTCTTCAGCCCAGTAGCTGCCTCCCTACATGGCCATTCACTTCGGTTGGCACCATTGCTGGAGCTGCTACCACAGGGCCTTTTTGCACTGGTGGACACATCTTCTTCCTCTGAGCTGCTCTCGACATCGCTTCAATCATCCTTAGATACCTTCCCCGGATCAAAGCTTTGAAAGCGATTCGTGCAATCAGGTAGGACCAGATGACGTGCAGAACCTGCAGGACCAGGAGAAGACCATTGAAGAGCCACCAGGAAGAATAAGGCCCGATAATCTCCCAACTCTCAAAGAGTGTTGAGTTCAGAATCCAGAATGGATAGATTCCTAGACGAGTGACCACAAAAACAACACTGAAGATCACAAAAAGTGCATCACAAAGTCGCTGATACTTGGCATAATTGGCCAACTTGGCTGCTTCCAGCAAAATGTCTGAGACGTCATGTAGACACATGACCAGAGTTCCCACCCGAACCATGTTGTTGATGTAGGAAAAGGTGATGAGCCCAATTGTGGCCAGGTGATGCACAAACATCATCAGGAAGTCCTTTCTTTTAATATCTGTAAACTGAGAAAACATAAGAGACCAATAAAAAGGCCAATTCCATAATATAATAGTAATAAAGTCCATATGTGAGTGGCTGATATGGATAGCTCTGCCAGCACTGTCGCATGTCCCAGAACCAAGAGGTCAACCAGAGAAATCTAATTCCGTAGCAAAATATACATAAATAAAAAGTAAATCTCCACATGCTTTCACAGAATTTAGTGAGTGCTGGAGGCTTTTCCTGATTCCTCCGGTGACGAAGCCAGCACTGGATTTTTCGAAAATCCCAGTCCAGTTGCTTTGACAGGCCCTCCAGCCTTCTCTCATCAGGACACTTGGTCGCAGATGTGAACACCTTCTCAAGGATGGCATTGGGCTGGACCACATAGGGACCATTATCCTGGATGCCCATATGGAGTGCACAGGGTTTGGCAATAAACCGCTGGAAGAGCAGCCTCACGAGAGAACACGCCCGCCGCCAGCGGGAACACCGTGGATGTGCCTGGCCCGGTAGCCGTGACCTCGCCCGGCCCTTCGAGGTCAGCCCAGCTCACGTTCTGAGGCAGCCAGAAGCGTTCGCTCCACAGTCATCCCCACAGCAGGCCAAGGGCTCCCTCCACCTCTTGTCGCCATCTTTCGCCCACCCGCGGCCACCGCCGCCACCCAGCCCATCTGATCTTCAATGACTTGGCAAACGAGACAGCGTCCCTGATTCTGGAACAGCGACGGAGGTCGGAGCTCCGATTCCTTCTCTCACTTGAGTGAGGCGTGATATTCCAAGCATAGCTCTTTCGATTCCTCTCTGGGAGACCCGAATAGCATTCTCATCCTGCTTTCGTAGGGCCCAGGTCTCTGAGGCGTATGTTAATGCAGGGAGAATGGTGGAGTCAAAGAGATGTGCCCGGAGCCGGAGGTTCTTTGTCCTTTTAGCTATTTCTTTGATTTTGTTTTTGAAGGCATTCCATGCCGCTCTTTTCCTCCTAGCGCAGCTCAGGTTTAAGGTTCTTCATCATGTTAACTTATCGACCTAGGTACACATAACTGCTGCATTCAGAGATGTTTGTTCCATGGAGAGTGAATGGGGCCTCTGGAACTAGTTCATTTCTCATAAACATAGTTTTGCTGAGATTCAGCTGTAGACCTCTTTCCACATTCTCAGTCAAAGTCAGCCAGCATTTGCGCTGCTTGGCTAATGTTTGGTGTTATGCCAAATACCAGTAACAATTATGGACCTCAATCTCATGTCCTGAAGGAATGGTTTGAGGCGCTTCCCTGTTCCTGGATCAAACAGATGCCCTTGGGTTACACTTGCTTGCAACAGGACCTATGGAGATGTTACTGGTGCCTGCTGGAGCAAATCGATGAACAACCGAAAGACAAGTGATACAAGTAATACAAGTGATTTATTATACTTCCAACCAACACTCAAGGGAACTCCTAGAAATTCTGCTAGTAGGCTGGTGACTTAACAAGAGGACCCAGAATATAATGCTGCTTAGGCTGGGTGCCAGGGACCACCAGGGTCACCCTGGCAGTGCTTGAGGGTGGGGAGGTGGCAGGGGTGGGATGTGGTACTGTGGAATGAATATGAGTATGGAACAGGCAAACCCTACACCCTAACGCCTGTACTATTTCCATGACTATAGTGTCAGTCTTACTGCTGACACTACAAACTTACTAGTTAAGTACTGAGTTTCCATTGGCACAACATGAAACTGCCTGAGACTGCCTTTCCCTGTGGCAAAGCCATACCTCTTCTTTTCTTTTATGTGACCCTCCATTAAGTAGGCACCAGCATGTGTTAGTGAACATTTCCATTCTTTTTTTTTAAATATTTTATTACACCACCATGAGATATACAGTTACAAAGACATATCCATTCTTGTAAGAAGTAGCCTTGCTCCTTGCCAAAAGGTGCAGTATGCTCCAACACAGCTTGACTTCAAGAACCTGTGCTTATTTTCCCAAGAGAATTACTACTACTACTACTACTACTACTACTACTACTACTACTACTACTACTATACTGCTGCTCTCTGCTGCTGCTGCGCTGCTGCTGCTGCTGCTGCTGCTGCTGCTGCTACTACTAAGAAGAGGGAGAGAAATGCAGAAACAGAAACAGAAAGAGAGATACAGAAAGAGAAGAAAAAGGGGTACCTGCTGTTGAGGCAGCCTGGGGGTGGGCGGGGATGGGGTGTGGGTACACTGGTGGTGGGAATGGGGCACTGGTGGAGGGGATGGGTGCTGGAATACTGTATTACCAAGAACCAATTATGAACACCTTTGTAATTGTATGTCTCACGGTGGTATAATAATTTTTTTTAAATACTCAAACCAAAAAATAAAAAAAGAATTGCTACTATAGGAGTCTAATTAAGATTGGCAATTTTTAGGTTTCACACAGCTCCTCTATAACATGGGTTTTAGGTAGAGATAACGATACTCAAGGTGATAAGCCCTTTATAAAATGATTGCTGGTATATGTGTGCCATTCCCAAAATCAGATTGCCTTCTCTAAGCTATCTTCCCTCCTCCCTTCCCCACTAGTAGTCATATATCTTACAGAGTATACAGCTTATTTTTGTGGGCCTGAAATAGTACAGTGAGTAAGGGGCATGCTTTAAATGCAGATGACCCCAATTTAGTCCCTGGCACTACATACAGTTCCCTGAGAACAGCCAGGATAAACCCTAAGCATTGCTTGGTTGTATAACACAACCCTTCTACCCCCAAAAGAATTATTCTTGTTGTGATTTGTGTGTACATTTGCCTTGATTATTTACATTCCCCACATGAGAAAAAGTACCCAGTTATGTATATATATACATAATTATATATATATATATATATGTATATATACATATGTGTGTGTGTATATATATATATGTTTTCAGCTCTGTTGCTGACTGACAGTATTAGGTACAAAACCAGTAATTATATATATATAATTATATAGGTATATAATGATATATACCTATATAATTATATATGTATATAATTATATATACATATATAATCATATGTGTGTTTATGTATATATGCATATATGTATGTATTTATATATGTATATATGTGCATATGTGTTTATGTGTATATGTATGTGTGCATATGTATATGTATATGTATATGTATGTGTATATGTATATGTATATATATGTATATGTATGTGTGTGTATGTGTATGTATGTGTATGTCTATATATATATGATTTTCATCTCTGTGACTGACAAACTGACAGTATTAGGTACAAAACCAGTAATTTTATATATATAGTTATATATGTATATATGTATATATGTATGTATATATGTTTTTCAGCTCTGTGACTGAGAAACTAACAGTATTAGGCACAAAAATCAATAATTATATATGTATATATAATTATATATGTATATATACATATATAATTATTGATATAATTATTGATATAATATATATGTATATATTCATATATGTATATATTCATATATGTATATGTGTATATGTGTATATACACACATATACATATATATATATAGTGTGTATGTGTATATACACATATATACATATATGTATATGTGTATATGTGTATATACACATATATATATATAGTATGTGTATATACACATATACATATATGTATATATGTATGTATGCATATATGTTTTTCAGCTCTGTGGCTGACAAACTGACAGTATTAGGTACAGAAACAGTCCAGCCTGAACTCCCTTTTAAGACTCTCTTCAAACTATTTTCAAGTACTGCCCTTAGGCAAGCTCAGCCAACCTTTTTCTCTGCTCCTCTTTCTGTCCGCCCAGGCCCTCTGCTCCTCCAACTCACTCCTGCCAGCCAGGCTGAGAACCCAGACTCCACTGACTCACTTCAACTGTTTTTTTCCAACTCTTACGTATCCTCATTATTTGGATATTGGCCATCCCTTTAAGAGTTAAAGGTCATCCCTTTAACTCTTAAAGGGACCCTAACATATATAAAACAACATATATATATATAAGATAATTGATATATATAATTTATGACAATTGATATATATAATTGATATATATGACAACTTCATATACATATACATATATATGATAACTTCTTCATATTTGATGGGCATTTGGGTTGTTTCCATGTCATTTGCTACTTGTGAATATTGTTACTGTCAACAAAAGAGTGCTTATATAGTTTTGAATTAGTTTATTACGTTCTTCATAGCACATAATTAAGTAGTTAATAGTGGAGTTACTGGTTCATATAGTATTTTTATTTCTTGTCTTTGTCTTAGGGGGTTGTTGTTTTGTTGTATTTGGTAGTGTTTCTAGCAATAAATTTCTGCCCAGTGCTATTGGTCACTTCCAGCAGTTTTCAGGGGAGACAAACAGGGCCAGGGATGAAACTTGGGCCTCTCGTGTGCAAAGCATATACACTAGGTCTTTGGGTCATCTCCCTAGAGTCCACCGTTTAGTTTTTAAAGCATCTTCTTAATATTTTTCATAAAAATTACACCAATTTATGTTGTCATCAACAATGTACAAGAGTTTGTTTTTTCTCCGCAACCTGGTCCACATTTGTTGTTTTCAGTCTTTGTGAAATAGGCCATTCTCACGGGTGTGAGATCCTATCTCCTTGTGGGTTTTGGGTTTCCTTTTTTTTTGAACATTACCCTAGTAATATGTAAAGTTGAAATATTTTTCATATGCCTGTTGTTTCTCATCTATATTCTCTTTAAATGCATTTAAACCTTCTATCATTGTTATTGGTTTATTTGGTTGTTTTTATATCATATGAGAACTCTATGCATTTTGGATAGTAACCTTTTGTCTATATATGTGTGTGTGCGTGTGTGTGCAAATATCTCCCCAAAAATACACTGTTTTCCTTTTATTCCATTACTTTTGTGGCTTCATTTTTTTTTCTACAAAAGCCTTTTCATTTCATTTAGTCCCTTTATTTTTTGCTTTGTTTTCCTTTGTCACTGGAATTTAGTCTTCAAGGACAAATTTGCAATTTATAACCATTAATGTATCACCCACGTTTTCTTTTATGTATTTTATGGTTTCAGGTCTTGTATCTAATTCCATTTTCAGTTAATTTTTTCTGTGTACTGTTCAAAAACCCAGTTTACTCTTGGTTTTGCATTATGGCTCCCTGTTTTGCAACACCATTATTGACAAGGCTTCCCTTTCTTCATGCATGATTTTCAATTTTAATCCCTTGTCTAAAACCAACTGCAGATTTACTTCTGTGCTCTTAATTCTATCTCTTTGTTTAAGTGATTGTTTTGTTCAATTGCCATACTGTTATCATTATTATCACTTTATAACATAGCGTGAAAGTCAGGGATAAATGTATTTTTTTCATTTTTCTCTATTGCTTTGGTTATTTTTGTAGTTCAATACAAGTTTTATAATCCAATTTTTCTATTTCCTTGAAAAAATAAAAAACTGATTTTGCTAGGAAATATATGGATCTACATATTGGTTTATATTATATGGCCTTTTAAAAGAATGTTTATTCTTCCAATCCATGAAAACAAGATGTCTTTTTATTTCTTCGTCTTCCGTCTTTGAAAGTGTCATAGTTTTCAGTTTATAGGTGTTACTGGTGCCCGGCCAAGCAAATTGATGATGAACGGAAAGACAGTGATACAGTGATACTTCTTTTGTTAAGTTTACTCGAGGAGTGACCCCTGAGCACAGAACCAGGAAAGTCCTAAGTGGCACCAGGTTTAGTTCTCTCCGCCCCCCAAAAAATAAATAAAATGTTTTATTTTGGTACAATTAAAATAATCATCATAAATTATGGCATTCTTCAAATTTAACACTCACATTAAAACTTTCTCAGGATTAATAAGTAAAATAAAAGAAATGTGGGGGCCAGGGCTGGGGCTCAAGTGGTAGAGGACAAGCCTTGCATGTTTAGTGTCCCATCAACCCCTAGCACTGCAGCCACTGAAGCCCACCAGGTGTGCCCTATGACCAATCATCATCATCGCCGTCATCATCATCATCATCATCATCATCATCATCCTCATCATCATCATCCTCCTCCTCATCATCATCGCCCTCCTCCTCCTCCTCCTCATCATCCCCTCATCATCCTCATTCTCCTCCTCCTCCTCCCTCCTCTTCCTCATCATCATCATCATCATCATCATCATCATCATCATCAAGAGATGGTAGTCCTATGTTAACATTAAAAGTGAGTTAAGTCCTCAAAGTCTAAAACAAAAAGTAATCCACAAATCCCTCACAAAGCACAGAATGAGTAGATCTCATTCTGTGCTTTGTGAGCTTTTGGCTTCTACCAATTAGCGCCTTTCTACTGTGGTGAGGACATGATGTGTGGATTCCCCCTTCCCTTTGTTGATGTCCCTGATTCTCATCAGATAGATTTCTGTTTAATGAAAATGATTGATATGGTGCTTTGAGATGACTACAAGAGTATGCTACCTGCACGGCAGAGCCTGGAAAGCTACTCGTGGTCATACTTGATATGCCAGATACCAGTAACAATTATAGACCTCATTCCCATGACCTGATGGAATGGTTTGAGGCTCTTTATGTTCCTGGAGCAAGCAGATACTCTTGGGCTCTACTAGCATGAGACAGGACATATGGAGATGTTACTGGTGCCCGCTCGAGCAAATCGATGATGAACGGGAAGACAGTGATACAGTGATGGTGCTACACGTAAGGGTGATTGGAGTCAGCAATTCAACTTCCGTAAATTTGTCTTTTTTTTTTTGCCTTTTGGCTTTTGGGTCATGCCCAGCAATGCCTAGTGGTTAATCCTGGCTCTGCACTCGGGAATTACTCCTGATGCTCAAGGGACCATATGGGATGCTGAGGATTAAACTCAGGTCAGCCACATGCAAGGCAAACATTTTACCCAATGTATTATCACTCCAACCCCTAAATTTGTCCTTTTGATATTTGCTCATACATTAATAATAATAATAATAATAATAATAATAATAATAATAACTTAAGGCTGTTTACTACATTTTTTTTTACTTTTTTGGGTCACACCGCAGTGTTCAGGGTTACTCCTGGCTTTACACTCAGGAATTACTCCTGGCGGTGCTCGGGACTATATGAGATGCTGGGGATCGAACCCAGGTCAGCCGCATGCAAGGCAAACACCCTACCCACTGTGCTATCACTTCAGCCCCTTGTTTACTACATTTGTATCTTGAAATAGAAGTTGAAAACACATAAAATTCCATTGCAAGGGACTAAATACATTAGAGATCCTGGGGCCCAGAGTTAGAACAGGTTCTACAACAGGTCTAGACAGCAGTGCAGGCTGCTGCTCTCCTGGGGTCTTTCTGTTCCCACAGATGCAAAGGAGTCAAGCCCTCATTTGTATGCACTAGACCCATCAGAGTCTACATAGGAATCCAGATACTGCTGGAACATTTCAACACAAAAATTTTGACCAGAGAGATATTACAGCAGATAAGGTGTTTGCCTTGCATGCAGCTGGCACAGGGTTCAATCCCTGGCATCTCATATGGACTTCAAGCCCACCAGGAGTGATTTCTGACAGAAAGAAAGGAAGGAAGGAAGGAAGGAAGGAAGGAAGGAAGGAAGGAAGGAAGGAAGGAAGGAAGGAAGGAAGGAAGGAAGGAAGGAAGGAAGGAAGGAAGGAAGGAAGGAAGGAAGGAAGGAAGGAAGGAAGGAAGGAAGGAAGGAAGGAAGGAAGGAAGGAAGGAAGGAAGGAAGGAAGGAGAAGGAAGAAGGAAAATTCAATATAAGCTATGGTAAATTGGAGAAACTAAAGAGGTAAAAGGAGACTGGCCCTCTGGTTTCTGGGTGGCAAGTTCTTTGGTCTCGTTTCTTTCTCTGTCTCCCACGCGAGCACAGCTGAGCTTGCTTTCCATGCCAATGGGTCACATGGGCCAGAGCTAGCTGGAGCAGAATTTCCAGAGGATTATATATTTTTTATGAAATAGCTGGCTTTATCTTGGGGTATGTGACCAAACAATTCATATGGCCTGATAACCATTGACTTTCTCATGCTTGCTGATTGCCCATCTACTAGCCCTCAAGTGCTTAGACACCTACACAGAAGAAGCCAGAGAAAAGTTGAGGCATCCTAAAATCAACAAACTGAAGATTTCATATTTACTATTTTACCTGCTTTTTCTTCATTTGAGATGAAAGAAGTTGTTTTCCTACTAAAGATGTGTGCTAAAAATCACATCTATGCTTACACCACAACTGTATATAAGTTTTATTCTTTTTATTTCATGTATAACTCAGTTGGTGTTTGGTTTATATAAATTTTAGAGTCTCCTAAAATGGAGAATAGGAAACACAGTATGTAAAGTTACCTTCAGAACAACAAAAGTTATGAACAAAAGTTATCAATAATAATATAATTAAACTATTACATTTCTATAATAAAGGGGTCAGAGCAATAGTACAGTGGGTATGGTGTTTGCCTTGCACACAGCAATCTGAGTTTGATCCCTGGTATATATAGATCCAAGTCCACCAGGACTGATCCTTGAGCATAAAGTTAGGAGTAAGCTATGTATGGAGCAAAAACATAAACAAAAAGTTATAATAAAATATGGTAGTTGTGCTATCTTTATGTTTTCAATAAAACTCAGAGCAGTGAATCAGAGTGATAGTATAGACAATAACGCATTTTGTCATGCATGTAGTCAACCCCTGTTCAAATCCCCTGAACCACAATATGGTCCATCAAGCACCTCCAGAGGTCACTTCTGAACACAGAGCCAAGATTGGCTTCTGAGCATGCCAGTTGTGACCCAAGCCCCCTTCCCCAAACTTTATAAAAATTGAATTTATTTAATAAAAAATTAAACAGTAAAGGGGACAAAGAGATAGTACGTGAGTCTATATCATCAGGCTTTGCCTGTGGGTGGCGCAGCAGGTAGATGAGATAATTGTGCCCTCAGGTATATTTGCCTAAAATCACCTGGGCCCCCATTGTACATTTGCCAAGGGCTTGACCTGGAGGTGATGCAGGTGAGGCAGAAGCAGCTGCTGCAGCTGGTCTCTGTGTTTGATCGAAATTCCCAGGTTTTTCAATATTTTCAAAAATGGAAATACTGAATAATAAAGATACTCGTCGGAGTGATAGTCCATCGGGTAGGGTATTTGCCTTGCATGCAGTAGACCCGGGATCGATCTCCGGCATCCCATATGGTCCCCCACACAGTGCCAGGAGTGATTCCTGAGCGCAGAGCCAGGAGTAACCCTGAGCATCGCTGGATGTGACCCAAAAACCTAGATAGATAGATAGATAGATAGGTAGGTAGGTAGATAGATAGATAGATAGATAGATAGATAGATAGATAGATAGATAGATAGATAGATAGATAGATAGATAGATAGATAGATAGATAGATAGATAGATAGATAGATAGATAGATAGATAGATAGATAGATAGATAGATAGATAGAGATAGATAGATAGATAGATAGATAGATAGATGATAGATAGATAGATAGATAGATAGATAGATAGATAGATAGATAGATAGATAGATAGATAGATAGATAGATAGATAGATGGATAGATAGATAGATAGATAGATAGATAGATAGATAGATAGATAGATAGATAGATAGATAGATAGATAGATAGATAGATAGATAGATAGATAGATAGATAGATAGATAGATAGATAGATAGATAGATAGATAGATTTTAAAAAAATAAAGATACTCAGACTCAGAATTAGAAAAGGAAAGGAACTCTCTTTGGGGGAGGAACTTAGTATAGGACTAAGTTAAAGTAAGGGATTTTGTGTAGGCTCTTTTAAAGGCCTCCTGCATTGTTATCAGCCAAGTATTACAGAGAATGCTGGAAAACATCAGGGTGGTCTGGCTGGTTTGAGTCTTTCCGGCTATCTGTCTCAGGTATTGTTTGTTATCTTAGTCATGTGACTCCTATTTCGGGACAGAATTGGGTGGTCCTGGGGAAATCAGGAATGTTAAAGATAGGGCCTTAGGATGAGATGGGGTGGGTCAATGGGGAGAAATGGAACTGCTGGCAAGGAGAAACTGTGGGCTTGTCTCAAGTTTCCAAGGGGAAACTGAGGCTTCCTCTTTCAGTGACCAAGAAAGACAGGGTTCCTGTGGGATGTAGGGGACACAGGTGGGGGCTGCTGCTTGGTCTGAGGCAGGTATGCCTATGTGCATATGGTCCCCCAACACCACACCATCCCATGTCTGGGGATATGGCTGACTCATGTGACTTGTGCCCTACTGGGGTTTGGCCCCAAACCAAAACAGAAAGTAATTATAATAATAAAACAGAAAATTTTTAAAGGGTGAAAGGATGGTATTTCCAGGAAGCAGCCTACTTGAGTCAAGTTGGAAGAACAAAAGGAAAATGCTGAGATTGCTATAACATGGTGTTTGCACGAGAGGCTTAGCCAACCAGTCAGACCTGAGTCCCTGACTAGCCTATACTGGAGTCTCCACTGTTTTCTAACGTGGTGATAATAAACGGATCCAGGGGGAGCAGTAGCCAACGTGGGGCTCTTTCTGTTTGTTTGCTTTAAGAACGTAGATTTCTAGGAGGTGGGGACACTGCAAGATTTTATAAATCTGAAAGGGGGCAGTAGACCAAGTAAGTGTGGAAAGTTCTGCAAAGGACAAAAATGAGGCTGTCTCTGGAATGACAGAGGAAAATAAGAGAAGGGTAGAAAGGCAGAGGAGGAGAAAATGGGGGACCAGCAACTACATGCCACCATGGAATGGAAGGTCACTCTTTTTAAAAAAATTGTATTATACCACTGTAAGATATACAATTACAAAGATGTTCATGTTTAGGTTTCGATCGTACAGTGTTCCAGCACCCATCCCTCCACCAGTGCCCATTTCCACCACCAATGTCCCTGATTCCCTCCCCTCCCCAGTCTGCCTCTATGGCAGGCAATTTGCATCTCTTTTGGCAGGTCACTCTTAAAGCACTGTTGAAAAGTATAAGGGGCAAAGGAGAACAACCCAGCCTCTCCCCTGTCTCATCTTAGACCTAACAGGGCGTTAGCAGCTTCTAAAGGCTCTGCAGAATACAGGGTAAGACTAGAAATGAGAAACAGTAGTTTTTAATCTACGCACATATACATAGCCCATTATTTGGAGTTGGGGGTGGAGGTGCGGTGAGGGGAAACCACACTCATCATGCTCCTGGTTCTCAGGGATCACTCCTGGTGTTGCTCAAGGGACCCCATGTGGTGTCTGGAATTGAATTGGGGTTGCCGCCAAACAGGGATTGGCCTCATACAAGGCAAGCATTTAACTATGTACTATCTTCCCAACCATATATAAACAATCCCATCCCCCACTGGTATAAATGACTCTCCCATTTTTATTGAGTTTCTTTGATTTATAATACTGTTAATGGTAGTTTCATGCATATATGGCTCCTTCACTAATGTCCTCCAAGCCCTTTCCATTCCCTCCCCACCTACCTAAGCTCATTCTATAGCCCAGTTCTCCAGTTTTGTTGCCTTGGGCCACTTGTTTCTCCCCTTGCTATGTTTCATAAAATCCCATACATGGAAAGATCATTCTATATCCATTTCCTTTG
The DNA here is from genome assembly GCA_021461705.1 of Cryptotis parvus. Lineage (NCBI taxonomy): Eukaryota > Metazoa > Chordata > Mammalia > Eulipotyphla > Soricidae > Cryptotis > Cryptotis parvus. Next base: position 1,614 of record JAJIBD010023659.1, on the reverse strand, counting down.
GACAAACATGACCTCACTCAGCATAGTACCTTCCTACTTCCTGTAGTGGTAAATTGCATGATTTCATCATTTCTTATGGCCAAGCTATGGTGTATATAGATCATGATTTTTTTAATCCAGTTATCTGTTCTGGAACAGTTGGATCGTTTCCAGGCCTTGCCTGTTGTGAATAGTGCAACAATGAACACAGGAGAGAAAAATATCTTTTCAAAATAGTGGTTTTTTGCCCCCACTTTTTTAAAAGCAGCTTATTATGAGCTCTATTATGAGAGCATATAGAAAGATCTAAGAAAAAAGACAAAAGTATATGTAAAGTATACCATCCATTGGGATTTTAAAAGGAAAAAAATTATAATGGCATTATTCGCTGACACCTTTCCTTTACTAAATGAGTCTAACTCCATTAGCTGCAGCTATGAAATTAAGAGCATTGCATTCAACTAATTTATGAATTACAGAAAGCTTACACTATGAATTACTACCATTAAAGTCAAAATTATTCCTTCCATTCACCCATTCCAGATTCATTTTAATTTAGCTATTTTTCAGAAAAGCTGTGGCTTCTATTACTGGCAAAACAAAATTCTGTAAAGAAATTTTCATGTACATTGTAAATATAAATATATACTATCCAGTCTATTTAAAAGAGGGAAGTCAATTACTTTACAAATTTAACAATCATTTTCTTGGTTACAATTAAAACAACGCAGAATTTGCATGTGACTGCATTTTTAAACAAGAACATGTTATAAAATGTTATAAACAAAATGTGTAAATAAAAGCATTCCTTATAAATAAAAACTGTCAGACAGCAAGAGTTGAAAAAAGAAAATACAAAGATGGATGAAACGGTTATCTGCCTTCAAATCTAATTACAGTAGAACAGAATAATGTGTAATCTATCTGATTACACAGAGAGAACACAGAGATTAAACAGAAAGAAGGAATCAAGGAAGGTACTAAATGTGAGTGTCTTGGAATACTGAGGATGCTTTTAAATCTCATGCTAGGGAGTTTAATCCAAAGAGCAAAGAGCAGGCAGGACAAAGGGAGCTGCCTTTAAATTCTATCCTGAGAAACCTGATCTAGAGAACTTTCATTTTCCCATTTGCTCAGCCCTCGCTACCTGAATCCAGGCCAGGTGATCCTGGAGAAGATGTTAAACATTTGCTCAATATTGGTTCCCCCAAAAAGGTAAATTACTTGCTCTATTGTTTTTATCCCTTCGACTACCTCAGTGCTTCTGAAATCCAAGTAGAGTTATTTAAGGAACTACCATTTTTATCAAGACTGATATGTGACCCTTGTGTATAGCTTTTCTCTGAAATACAAGGTAAATGAAATTTTAGTTTCCAGGTTTGGTCTTGTACTCTGTAATTTACTTTTGGGACATGCATACTTGGATTTTCTCTGGTAAATCTCAGATTCGCCTTGCCAATGAACAATCAGTTAGACAGAAAACACTTTCTTTGGCATTGTTCCATGGGCATTTACTACTTTTGTATCCAAAAAATGAATTTGATTATACAACTGGATATAAAGGATAAAATTAAACCAATGGGTCTTGTCTCAGAAGGAAATTTTCTGGTACTCATATTAAGATCAATAAGCATG